>JAPYZH010000833.1:0-15334 GCA_030523085.1 Meteorus colon | reverse complement strand
TTGTCATTCACTCAATTTACTAATTCTAGATGAAGATGTAAAGAGAATTCGCTAACTTGTTATTCCTTAAGTCAGATTCCACTTTCATTTTGCTAATAATTTTTAGACCGGATAACTCCCACCAGTCTACACAAGTACATAAATAACACTTATTTTCCATGTAGGGCGCTGTTACCATGGGGCATTCTTGGACATGGTCTTCATTACCGCAATCGTCTTTCTCCCAATTTACTAACCATCTGTCGGTCTGCGAAACGGTAATGATTAATTAAAATAATATCTACCACCATTCAGAATCATTACGTTATCCTACCGGACATGAAGTCCCATCAACCCCTGTGTTATTGACAGATTCTAGTATAGCGGATCCCTTCATGTCTAAATCGCTCAAAGGATTAAAACAAGACTCTTTATGAGGATAATATTTTACGTTCTCAAAATGCTCGAACCTGAATGGATCTGAAAAAGGAAATGGTCAATTCTGCGAAAGTTGTTGGGAAATGCTATCACACGTTTAGCAGGAAAAGATTTAATAATTGGAGATTGATTGGAAATGAATAAAATGCAATAATTCAAACTTTACCTCCCTTTGTCGTCACAGTGAGTCGAGATGCTTCGGATGGGTATTCTGCATCAGCTAATGTCAATCCATGATAAATAATAATAATCGCAATTGCAGTGAGTGCGTGGCGTTTTATGAAAAAATATGTTGCATTGCCACGTTTGTATAGTCATCACAATCAATAGATAATTTCACTTTGCTGCGGTGTTCCTACTGATTAATGAAGATGCTGATAATGTTCTTTCACGAACAATACATAAATTATTTTATTACTTCACTAAAACCTATCAGTTGCTGTTTGCGCAACTGACACGTTTAATTGAAAAAGAAAAAAATTAGATTGGGAACATGAACATGTCGTAAGTGGAGGTGCACTGAAGAAATATGTATAAACTCGAATATGTGAGTTGTGTATATGTTTGAAGAGATAAAGAAAAGGAGAAGGCGAATGTCCTGTCAAGCTGTTGCTGAAAACGGAACGTGGTGTGTGCCAACTTATGGGGCACGCAGAATGCCATCAGCTGAGGATATTGCATTGCCATTCTATAGCGTGACAATCGCCCTACTGTCCAATCTTTACAAGTTTATTTATTTTTATCACATGAAATTATTGATTTGATCAATGAAATACTTCAATAGTTTCATTGAAATTGTTCCTCTAGTTCTTTTCCATCTATTCACAGTGATAAGTCATGACTCATAACGTCACTGTAAGGTGTGAGTTTCGTTTTTGTTCAATAAATAGTTGTTTATTGGTCGGAGAGCTGACCTTAGCATTTAGGTCGTTTCAAATTCAAAAATTTTGTATTATCCTCATAAATTGGAAATTTGCACAGATTTTTCTCAATTTTTCAATTTGTCAGATAAGGAGTAATGATAATCGACCAATCAAAATGAAGACACCAAACTGTTCCTCATTTTATAACTTACAGACGTATTTCCCAGTTTTCTGAATCTATTCATTCTTCTCTTTTCTATATGGGAATAATTCTGTTTGAATTGAATGGCTTATTGGGGCGACGCAGTCAAATCAATTCTATAAAGTATGTGTATCTTCATCACATGCCCGGTTCCTGTGTTATGATTTCTTGCCAGAATCCTTTGTATCGCTTGCTTCCATTCAATTATACCCATCAGAATAGAAAGGAACGCGAAAAATATATGGATTTATTGAACATGGTTCTCACTCCCGCTTTTATACACTACACGTGTACAAGTAATATCAAATAGATACTCATATTAAATTTCTCATTCAAATTCAAGTATTTATAGTTTTGTTTCCACACTTATAAATCATTGTACAAACTTTATTACCTTCGTGATTAACATCAGTCATTCAAAATTAATTCAGTGACAGTACTCTCACAACACAAAAGAATAATAGATGAATAAAAAATAGTTAACATATTATGAAGTAAAAACATTGAATGCAACAAAAGCGAAATAATATGACAATAATAATGTCAAAAATGTAATTCCAATAATGTTAACACATGTAACCACGAATATATATATATATATATATACATACATTTTATTTACAATAGACTCGATTTTATTTATTAGCTCACTATTGACTCCTTCGAATAATATTTCCGAATAGTTTTTGCACATGGTAGCGGTATAATATTGCTTGATCTCAAAAATTCATAAACCTCTGGTGATTTAACATTCATCGACTTACAAAGATTGATCCAATCGTGGCTGTACCTACGGCTTTGCGGACTACCTTTAGCGGCAGCAATTATTTCATTCAACGTCAATTTTTGTGCTTCATCAATTCCCAATTCATGGAACTTCGCCTCAAAACTTTTACCCTCAATTTCCGTAATTATTTTTCGTGTCTCACGCAACATTTCATGTAACTTTTTCACTTGTAACAGAGCACGATTTTTTATACGTCTCTCAACATTTAATTTCGCTCTCATAGCATTCAATTTTTGCTGATCAATTTCATTATACGTATTATGGATACGTTTCAATTTGATACCATTCACAAGACGTACACGAGCTCGCGCCTGTCTTTGTACCAATATCTTACGAAATTTCCGACAATATTCGCATTTTTTATTCTCTGATAATAATGTACATTGTTTATGGCGCCAATCATTCAACACATCTCTGTAGGCATCCACATCATTCACAAAATGTGTATCAACATCACCAAACCCTTGACAAATTCTCGTTCGCTGAAATTTAGCCAGTATTGCAGGTAACAACGTCAAATCTCTCAAAACATTCGGCAATATTTCAGAATTTATGTTTTTAACTTCAACACCATGAACAAAGTAACGAATATCAGCACTACGAGCATTGATCATGACATGTCGCTGTACCATTGGCGCTTCGATTTCATTAACTTTTCGATCAACAGTAAAATTCAAAACCAAATGCGCAACACCTCTGTAATATTTTTCTTTTACACTCCATGATTTCGGTAGTGCCGTTTTCATCGTTTTCGTTGCAATGCCTAAAAAGTAAAGTGAATAATTGTCATGAAGAAATACAGTTGATCAGGAAATATTATCACAATGGTATAAACTTACGGGGAGGACTAGCGCAGGTTAACTCTGAATCCAAGAAACATTTATCGGTATAATTGTGTTCAAGATGAATAGCTGCCATATCTGGAATGATTGATGCTGTTATTTTTATGTTATGAGGTCTATAGCAACAGACAATGATTGGATTAAATTTGAGTGAAGAACAACATTACCGATCATTTGTGAACTTTCGTTCTGTTTATTAATTATTTGAGGTTCATGATGGTTTTGTGGTGCAATTTCTATGCTTGGTGAGTGATATGTTTCTTCATAAAATTCATCAATCGCCTCGAATTCTGTATCATCTAAATTTTCACTAGGACTTTGCAGGATTTCATCACTATTTTCTTCGTTTATATCGCACGTATCGATGACAACTACAAAAAATTGAAGAATGAAAGGTTAGACTTGGCTTATTAGTCTCTTTATAAAATATAAAGAATTCCATTTTGAGATATTTGCTGACTGATAGGTCCGCAGTCAGGATTTTAAACGTCTACATAAGTCATTTCAATCACTATGAATGATTATTAAATGTAACATTCAGCTACTTTACGAGAGTTGGCAGTGCCAGTTAGAATTTCACAAATCAATCTGTGAGAAAAATGTCTTCAATGATAAGCATATCTGAATGTTAAAAGTGGATGTTGATTGTCGTTATGAATATTTTACTCTGACGAATCATGAAATATATATGTTCTCTAGTAGCCAGGATCACTTATGATCATTCTCTATATTCATTCATCCGTATCCAGGCGAACTTGAATGCTTAATATAACGAACCAAACTAACGAACAATTGATATACAACTATTTGTTAGGAAGTCAAAACATTTGAGCTTCTGACTGCTTCCCGCTCACTCACACAATGGATTTCTATGGCAATAAAATGACCTTCATGATGTACATTGAGTGATTGATCTTTTGGTTCGTCTTCGGAGGAATTTGAATCAATTTTGATTTTGTGCGATGGAAGAGTAAGAGCAGCATCACCGAATAATGTTGGAATAGCAGTTTCCTCTAGACGTGGACGTTTGAGCGGAACCTGGAATGAATAAAGTTTACAAATTCAAACACAAAATATCACCATTCTATATTGATAATTGAGAAATCACTTTTTTCTACGCCACATCTTTCAATAATCCAATGATAACATTGATAACCTATGCGATAAGCATTACCGATGCAATAATATGTCCACCAATATCACGCTTTTCCCACTTTCTTATAATGCAACTTGGTTCAAAATGCTTTTCACATACACATTGTGTATCTTTCAATATCTCAATTCCTGGTATTGCTATCTCCCATTTTTTTCGCATAACCTCATTTTTCGGTACTTTAAATGCTGAACATTTTATTTTGGCACTTCGATAACCAGTTTTGCATCCAGGAACGATACACCCGCGCATTTTACACCAATTATTTTCTTGTCACTTGATAAAACTTTGCGAATATGATTCAACTGTCTATTACGTTATTATTTGGAGAGGTTAGAAAAGAAAAAAATCTCTCATGTATCGTTAACTATGTACTGGACTGTGTCAGTGTGTTTAACTATACAACGTAATGATACTAAAAACCAGAGTTGGCGCTTGAGTCGTCCATCGGGTGAGAAGAAACAAGAATGTGAGATAGTGAAAAAATAACACGAGAGTGAAAGAGACAAGTAGCGTCCGATGAGATAATTCTATCTCTCATCACGCCAATTCATGAATGCAATCGTTTTTGATTGAATCGTTATTAAAGGAAACTATAATTCTGTAAAAATGTCACGAATTCACGAGTGAGTGCACTTTTGCTTTTTTCAATGTACATGAGAATACTATTTTGGGACGTAATAATTTGTAATGAGAACGATGAATAAATATTACCATGAAATCTAACATGTACAGAAATTTATTCATTGTAAAATAACTTAGCATTCGGAATGGAAAAAAACATATTCGACGAATGTACTGTGGCTGTGTGGTAATTTTCTAAGATTTTATCCGAATCGCTATTCAATATCTGCATGATTGATGGTAGTCATGAGACCAGAGAATATAATTCAAACGTTTAAACATTGAACTATTGAAGGGTTGGAATCATTTTCCTATAGAAACATATGAGAATGTAGATGCTAATCAAAGTTTGGAGAATATTTGGAATTGCAAAATGCCTTCTAAAGCTCAAATACACGTATTTGCGAAGAGTAACAATATTGCGTTGTTGATGCTGAACCTTTTGTGAGTATTTTCAATCTCACTTTGGCTATTTGAATTAATGGAAGATTTTGAACATATTTAATCTTCTACTATATAATATTCGGGTGGCTTCACGAGAAGAGTCTGTTGCTACAGTCAAACTAATTTAATCATGCAAACATTAAACACATACAAAATAATATTAGCAATGTCAAAGTCAAATCAGTGAATGAGAGAACAGTTATAACATACTTGATTACGAGGGTAGATGTGTATCACTTTGTATGTCGAATTTGAACATCGTATTGCCACTGGTATAGTTGGTCCTAAAATCTTTACTTCTTTCATCGAATTGGCGCGGTCGGGATCATTCTCATTATTGTTGCCCAACAATTTCAATATTTGTTTCTGTATAAGGAATAAATAGACATATTTATTGCTCAAAGTAGAGAATTACTCCATGATTACTCACATTTTTTTCTTTATTGAACGGAAAAATCCAAGGAATCGCATTTTTCACTAACAGTCGTTTGCCAGAAATCAACCTGTATTGTGATTCATCGAAATGCGCACTGCATATTCCAGAGTGTTTGGATATTCTGTTATTCGTCGGTATAACTTCCAACCACTTTTTACGTAGCTCTTCATTCTTATTTGGAAAACTAAAGAAATGTGATACTCGCTTTTACGATATTTTGAGGTTAGATTCTTTTCCAATGTCAAGCGATTACCTGAAAAATGATATATCAACATCTGGTCGCCATGGTGCTTTGCAACCTTCTACACAGCAACTCTTCACCATTTTTTAATAGTGAGACGTTGTTGAATTGCAGATGAAGCTGCGCTAAGACGTTACCCAAATGATTCTTCATAAATCATGTAATTGCACCTGATAATAATTTTTTAATTTTCAAAACGGTCAGTACGCATGCGCTACTGTAGCAACGGAATAAGACCGAACTGCTCTCTATGATGATTTACATTTGCTACGGCTTTGGAAGACTAATTTTGTATATTTTTTCTTCATCAGTTCAAACACCAATATTTTTCAGGTGATTTGTTTAAATAATGAATAAGTGAGATTGTCTGACAGAATAACTTCGCCGAATGAGATATTCCGAAAAACTCGTTGAAAAATGGCCATTATGTGTCATCGCACACAAATTGGGAGAAGAGGATATTCTATATTTTTCAGGCTTCTTGATTTTCTTTAATTACTTATAATAACTTTTCAAGTACTTTAAAGAGTGCGCCTTTAGCGTGATTATTGACGATGAAGTGGATCAAAGGCATTAAATGCATCCCCGATGCATATCTCGTTCCAGAATTGATCCAAGCGGGGTTGAACTAATCCGCATACGCGCGGGCGCGCATCGATTGATGCGAAATACTGGATATGTCATCTGCGCATGCGTGAGCGCAACAGTTCAACATCTTTCAGATCACTTCAAATTCAAAAAAACAAAGTCAAAGTGATCCGATGTTATTGAAATTCACCCAATCAGTGTTGAACTAATGCCATAGCGCGTTTACGCTCCCTGAACTGTAAACAGAATAATGGAAAAAGAAGACATAACCTCGAAATATTTGAAGGTTATTCTGAGACACGGGTGATGAGAAAAAATGAATGGTCGGTAACAATCAACTCTGTAATGAGAATTATCATTATATTTTTCGGTAGGGGGAATTAAAGAGAATTCACGCAACACGTGCCAATAATCACGCGGTCCATACATTAAATTCTAAAACATTATTTTATAATTATGATATATATATTAACAGTGATTGATAGAGATTCGTTGTTCATCATGATGCAATTTATGATAATGAACTCGAAAAACATCTAAAGACATATTCGAGCAAATATCTTACGAAATTACACACCAGTGCTCAACGTTCAATCGTTAATTATTTATAATACATTTAATTATACACGAATTGTTTTTGTAGTGTATATTTATCTGTAATTATTCTTTAACCTATAACATCATGTATCGCAATGATATCGAATCTGTGGAAATTCAGAGATCAACAAGAGATGTTTTCTTTTCCTCCATGATTGTAAGTTTTGCTATTTACTAATGCTTGAGTATTATAAAGTGAGATTTACTATGGGAAATTATGAAGATGAATTCATTTTTTAGTCTGGTGCTGCGGCTGGGCTTGTATGTGACATGGTATTCTTCCCTATGGACACAGTTAAAACACGATTACAAAGTCAACATGGGTTTATCAAATCAGGTGGTTTTAAAGCTCTTTATCGAGGACTTGGTCCTGTTATTGCTGGATCTGCACCAACGGGTAATCAATCTTTAGTTTCAAATCACAGTCTTCAGTAGCATGTTAACTTCAAGGTCTACACAGTAGCTCTTATGGATTCTGTGCACCATTTAGATAAAGGTTTCATCAACAGCTTCTTCGAAAAATTTTATAACATATTTGACGACTGCACTTCCATGTTTCTTAACTGAATTGATCATGAGAAAATAACTGCACAATATTCAAAACTATGTGACTGATGACGAAGCTACCTATCATAAAACACGAGCATGATCACAATTATTGCGGGGATCTTGAAGCCAACATAGTTTTTGAATTTACACAAAAAAAACTGTGATATTCACATAGAATTAATTTTATTATTGACTTCGACAGCTTCTCTATTCTTTGTGACATACGAAGGCTTCAAACATTTTGGGGAGCCTTATGTCCAGTCGAAAAATCATACATTTGTTCATATGGGTGCAGCCTGTACCGCAGAAATGGTAATTCCATATTCTTTTAAGATATTAACGTGGTAATAGATTGTTTACTCTTTCGGGGAACATCAAATAGGTGTCGTGTCTCATTAGAGTGCCGGTAGAAGTGTTGAAACAGCGACGACAAGCTCTTCTTGCAAATTCACATGCAGTTGCACTTGGAATAAGGACATTATACAGAGGATATGGCAGTACACTGCTCAGAGATGTGCCTTTTGGATTGCTACAAATGCCGCTATGGGAATATTTGAAATTGTGTTGGAAACGACGGATGGGGAGAGACTGTAATCCAGTTGAAGGTGCCATCGCTGGAGCCTTGTCAGGTAATTTTATTCATTTCTATGTTTCCAATTCTATCTGAAATTTGTCTACCTTCTATTCTTGTAAAATTGACTGGTTGAATCATGACTGGATTTTTTTTTACAGTTACAGTATCAGCGACTGTGACCACACCCCTTGATGTTGTTAAGACGCGAATAATGCTTGCACATTCATCACAAAGAAGAGTCAAAATATATGCAACGATGAAGGAGGTTTTTAGAGAAAAGGGAATCAGGGGGTAAGAATTTTGGACAATTTTGTATCGGATGTTTTGTTCTTGACTAGAAATGTGTTTTCATTTTGCATTCATAGAAAATGACATTGTCTTTGATATCTCTCGTGGTCGAACCGAGTTGAAATTCAGTTTTCTCTTGTATGTCTTTTTAAAACCTCCCCTCGTATCTTAGAGCAATTAGATTGGCAGATAAATTTATATTTTTATTATCATATCACGGCTGAACGTAACAAAATGTGACCAGTTTAGGCGCAATTGTTCACGTGCCATTTGATCGTCATGTTGGCTTCAGAAGCCAATAATGTTTCTTCCTAATGAAAACAGGAGAAAATACTGCAATTATTATGAGAGAACTTAGAAAAAGGGGACTTGGCAAAAAATAATGTGGACTCTTGATTATGAATTGGTACTTTCTCATTTGGGATCCTAAAGTTCTTCATTCTTATCGCCATACTAATATTTGAAATTCGTTTGAATTTCACGAATGACACGTGAAAATTTTTTTTGTTTGCATGTGGAACATGAATATTGTCCTTACCTAATAGCACTTGTGATCAATTTGATAATTCATCATCTCCTGTTTATTAATCTCATTGAAATTTTGTTTCCAGTTTATTTACGGGGTGTACATTGCGAGCAGTTGGATTTACCGTTGGTGGATTCGTTTTCTTCGGCATTTATGAACAATCGAAATATCTGTGTTTCGAATTTATATTCCCAAATGCACCATTGCATTAGAAATCCTATGAAACATTGAATTAATAGCTCTCAGAATCGTACATATATTTGTTTTGACTGCATTCCCTAGTCACAAATTGTACAGAAAAAAAAAAACATAAGTAGGAAAATTCATCATTTTATTTACTATCGTTACAAAAGTGTAAAGTAATTTATATTTCATCCCCAATCACAGGGATAAAACGGAGTATTTTGTATATACTATGAAGAAAAATAAAAATCATCCTGCCAGTTCTAATACGAGAAAAAGTAATTTCCCCTTATTCTTTTTTTATATATAATTAAAACAAATACATGCGAAATGAGCAAGAAAATTTGCACATAAATATATTTTCTTACGTCAGTTTAACAAGTAATACCTTGAATAAAATTGAAAAATGACACATTTCGAAGTCATTCGAATACTCTTTCGTATAAAATTTCATAATACAATTAACGACGGTGTAAAAATGCACAACAGCCCTTTTTCTTCTCCGCTTGCATCGTCAAGTTAACAAAATCTTCGGGTTTCCTTTGAATTTTTGGATCTGATATGTAATCTCTTGCAATCTCGCGAAACAGTTCAGCTATAAATTGCAAACAACAATAAATTTGGTAATAAAAATGAGTGAGATTATTAGAATGAATGAGATATACTCACCAACACCTTGGCCACTTTTACTCGAAGTTACAAAAAACTTTGACTGTATTCCTCTGACATAATCCTTAACGGTGTCCAAATCGGGCGTCGGCTCTTCTAGTTTTCCAACTTTGTCACCTTTTGTTGCACACAAATAGATTTTACATTCTTCCTCTTGACTTCTCAATTCCCTCACCCAACTTTTGGCACGATTGAAAGTCGATTGATCACATATATCGTAACAAACAATTGCTGCTTTTGCATCACGATAGTATACACGTACCATAGTCCTAAAACTATAATATACCGAATGTTAGAAAAAAATAGACATGAATATAACTACCCTGGTGAAATTTGTCTTGAAAAAGTTTGCATAATTTAACTGGTAATTTCTAATTCTCATTTAAATCTTTATATACCTCATTCATCTCACTTCATAGACATCATTGGATATATTGAAAATCTTTATGTTTCCTGATTCACAATGGGGATTATATTTCGAACATTGAAACGGGGAATATCTTTCTTCAATCACAGTATGAGATATCAAGTCTCACAATGATATTCGCGATTCAAAAAAACGCAGATAATTAATTGAATATGATGTTGGAAAAAATAATATATCTCATGCGAAACTGTAATAAGAACGAACTTATTGCACCAGAGAACGATTAATGAATGAAAAAGAATCGATACAGTATTCAATTTTCATGATTGAATGAAATTTGAATTTCAAAGAAATTTCATTATTGTTTTCTATCATACACGTATTTTTAATGAATTGGTCATCATGACATACAATATTACAGTATCAATATCCAATAGAGAATTATCTTCAGATTATTATGCCTGATAAAATTAGACAATTAATCGTAAAATCTGTATGAATTCGCAGCTAGTAGTTCAAATTTTGACTCTAAGATGAATATAGAAAATAGTATCGAATAATCTTCAATACAGTCAAATTATGTTACAATAAATCTGAATCTATCTAATCTGAATTAAATACATTCTGCCATTGTAATTTCTACCAGGGTAACAAAACCAAATACAAACAGTCGTTGCACAAATTTACCGTTCACTTCCAGCAGTGTCCCATAATCCTAATACAATTTTGTTCCCATCAATTTCAATTTGTTTAGCTGCATATGCTGTGGCAATTGTCTGTGAAGGGAAACAGATTTAAATAAATATTCTTTTGTCCCACAGTGGTTGAAAGTCCAAATGTACCATTAACATAAAACTCTATCTTACACTTTGATAATCCATAGTCTCATTGAAACGTTCATTCACATAACGTTCTAAGAGACTTGTTTTCCCCACAGCTTCATGGCCCAACATTACGACTTTTAAGTCAACTCGATTCATATTTTTTTTTCACGCTCATATACATTTGCGTTGAATTTTTGTCACACATATACATAAATATTAGTATGCATTACTATGCATTACTAACTAATGACAAGTATTTACCACCATTGACGCATCATTTTGTTTTTAGGTTATGAATTGTAACGACTGATTTTTCTTTGTCTGTTCGAAAGTCCATCGGCGTTTTCTTCGTCCAAGGTCTGAGAACTTTTAACAATCCGTTAGGCCCACCATTGTCAAATACACACGGATTAATTGAGCCCAACTGGATTTAAACAGCAAAAATCCAGTTGTGATAATAAAAAAAAGCGCGAGCACGAAACATATAAATATTTATATTTTTGTAATTATCGCAGTGATTATATGAACCTCTTGCAATTCATTAGAACTGAAGTCGTGTGACTCCATTGATGTGTCATCCAAACTGTGATATCAATGTGCTGTCATGTGACATGACTGTAATTTAATACTGTTTTGGAGAAAAATGACTGTGGAATTTGACTACTGCACAAAATTATTGTGCGTCCGCAAACAGTTCATATTTTATAGTCATTAGTGGTTGCTTCACTCACTAAAAATAATTTGAATCGTAATTATTTTAACGTAAATCACTGAGCAGGTGAAATTTTTTCTCTATTATATAATAAATACTCCTATCTTATCTTCGATTACATTTTGTCGGTCCGTAACTCGTTCATAATTAATGATTCGAATTAGTTCTGTGAAATATTGTTGCTTTTTTCATGAATTAATCGGAGAAAAAGAATGAAACAACTTTATTAATTCTAGAGGAAGTTTATTACCAGTATTTGGTGTACAACTTATCTCATTGATTCCACCATAATATATCAATTACTGTAACTTATTTTTATGGAACAATAACTGTAGTTTCACGTTTCATTTGATTACGAAGTTCACAATCAGCTCCAAACAATAAATATATAATCGAATCATCTGAAATTTAGTGCCCATGTCAAATACTTACAGTTACAAATTCTCGTCTCTTTTTCTTTTTTGCGGTTTAATAAATAACTGAAGGATATGGATATATTGCTTATTTTGTATTTGTTCATTTAGCTTTTCCTTGAGCTGCAACTGCAGCCATTGCGGCTTTTACAGTTTCTTCATCACCCAAGAACTTCATTGAGACTATTGGCTTGAAATTCGCATCCAATTCATAAACGAATGGGATTCCAGTTGGTAAATTCAAACCCATGATTTCATCGTTACTCAAATCTGAAAAAGAACCGCGTGAAAATTATCAATAAAGATATGAAGCACGGAATTGTTATGATTAATACAATAATGAGTACACAACGGTTCGGGTTGGCTAGTCGTTCAACGAACGCATGCATAGATACATAATCAGTGTGGGGACCTGATTATTGAATTTTGTTCAAAATAATCCGTATAAAATAACAAAATTGACTCTATTCTACATCTAATTAGAATTCATGAGATAATATCTAAAACCCTGATCGATCAAATAGAATAAGTGTTGAGAATTATAATTTGCGTTTTGCATTGCGAGCAATCATAGAGATGGTCAATGAAATAACGAATATTTTCGACTGAATGTTCCCTCATTAAACCCCACTATTTTGTTTAAACGAGAAATGGAATCTCTGCAGATGCTTTCAAAACGATAATTAACCTGAGATTTACAGAATACGAAAATAAAAGCCCTAAGTTTCAACATGTATAGAACTCGCGAAGTTTCTTTTATCACTCATGACGTTTGTTCCGAAAATTTTATCTCTGTTCGTCATTATATTTTCCTCTAATATAACATAAAAGTTATACGTACTATCAAGATGCTTGACAATTCCTCGTAAACTATTGCCATGAGCAGCAATGATGATTTTCTTCCCTTCTTTGAGATGTGGAATGATAACATCATTCCAGTATGGCAATGTTCTGTCAATAGTTAACTTCAATGATTCAAACATGGGAAATTCCTCAGGTTTTGGTCCATCTTTATAACGTTCATCTTTAACAATTGTCTCATAATATTTATGACCAGCTTCCATTGGTGGTGGTGGAGTATCAAATGATCGCCTCCAAATTTGTACTTGTTCCTCGCCATATTTTGCTGCAGTTTCAGCCTTATTCATTCCAGTCAAACCGCCATAATGACGTTCATTGAGCCGCCAAGTTTTGTAAATGGGAAGATTCTCTTGGCCAATCTCCTTCAAAATTGAGTGCAGTGTAACTTGTGCACGCGTGAGAACCGATGTATGAGCTTCATCAAACCTATAGCCAGAATCTTTGAGAGCTTTACCGGCAGCTAGAGCTTCGTTTTTTCCTAAAAAAATAACAAATTCGTTCGTTTCACATGAAAATCATCACTTAAAATGTCTGAATGGTGGATCATTTTTCCTATTTAATCATTGATAACAGTCATTAAATGCTCATCTAAATAATTATTCATTTTTATTGAACATTCCTCGCAAACTATAGAAATTCAATCGTTAGCTACGACCTTTTGCCCTTGGATGGTCCTACTTAGTACGTGAGGTTTGTCATATCACTTACCTTTTTCTGACAATCCGGCGTCAAACCAACCGCAGAAAAGATTCAATTGATTCCATTCGCTTTCACCATGGCGAACCATAACAATCCTGTATTTGGCCATTGCTTTTATTGTCGTTTGGTATTTATTTTATCGAAATGAATGTTTGTCACTTTCGTGGACTTCGCTGTGTGTTCTGTGTTGAATCAAGAAAAATGCGAGAATAGATGCAAGGAGAAGAAAACCAATAAAACTTGTAATCACATTTGCCGCCAGGTGCGCTAAGGTTCTTCATTCAAATGCTGATGTAATAAAAATGATAAGTTCGAACACTGCAATTTTTGAAATCCCGTATTTTCGTGCTTATTATTATTTATATAGCGGAAAAGCATACTTTTTATTTGAAGGCAATATTAGGTAGTTTATTTTTGATAGCAGTATCTCATATATTGATATAAACTCATTATACTTATAAATAACGTTGCTGTCTTCCATGCAAAAACCCGAGCAGATAATTTTGTAAACATTTTGAGGTTACTATTCAATAAATGTAGGAAAGTTGAATCTTATGCTGTTGTAATATTATTACGGAGTTCCTCTTGTATTTTCATTTACAACAAGTAGCTCCAACACCAGCTCCAACAGCAGCTCCAGTTGCTGCTGCTGCGGTTGTTGCGGCAGTTGAACCCAGCACAGTACCGAGAGCTCCAACAGATTGCAGTGTTGCAACAACACCACCAGCAGAAGTAGCACCACCACCTAATCCACTCATTATTGATGCAGCCATGCTACCTTTAGCAATCCCAGTTGCGGTGAACCCAACGGCGGAAACAACAAGAGGAGCTGCAGCAACTGCTATACCTGCTCCAACAACAGTGGAAGCTCCAGCAATTAGGCCGACCTTGAGTCGCGACGAGTTCTCGGATGTTAATGGAACCCATTTTTTCAGTACCTCGGGTGTTTCAGCTACACATGTTTTTAAATATCTCATTGTCACTAAAAGTTTCTCTTCCAGTCGAAATGTCTGAGCGCAGAGAGATGTGATTATTGATACGATAAGCTGTAGGTTATTATAAATATTATAAACTTTTGGCCTTACAAAAATAGCTCTGTACTCGGTAATTTCAAATATCTTTGTGGTTATATGTGGTTATCTCTTTGTAATATTTTCAGTACTCATATATTTACTGCTGATAGAATATTTTAAATTTTAACTTGTACAAAATATAATTTCAGTACATAAACACAAAACACTGAATGTAGGTATCAATATATACTGTACATAGACTCAGTCTCCAATATATCAACTGGTGGGACTTAAGCGACGTTGCCGGATTGCAATGTATAAAAATATTTAAAAGTATTGGTGTATACATGCATATGAGTACTGTCAAAGAATACTGTCCCATAGAAGCTTATAAGTCCACTTTTCGCGTCCCACGAAAACCGTAGTGCCTACCCTGAAAATCAGAGAGCGACACTTGTTCAA
>JAPYZH010000832.1:0-14727 GCA_030523085.1 Meteorus colon | reverse complement strand
GTTATGATGGACACCGACTTTGAAAACGTAAGCTGTGGGGAAAACGCTTTAAAGATTTGGACACTGAAGAATCTGGTATAAAACGTTCATAAGCGAATTTATAGGCTTACCTCACACTGAATCATCAATGCCACGCTAAACTTTATACTTTTCACCGGCAAAATATACAGTACAGGTGTAAGCACGTTTGTACTTGGGTTGAAATTATTATGAATAAAACAGAGAGAGAGAGATAGAGAGCGGAATATCTGTCAGGTAATAATAGCGCGCTCGGGTCGGGTAGGTATGAGAATCCGACAAATAGAGAAATACTCATAACTTCGCCAATTTTGCGCCAATCGACTTGAAATTTTGACACAATATTCTTGAGATACTGTGCATTGAGTTGAAGTATTAACAGAAAAAAATCATTTCTAGACCCCCCCCCCCCCTTAAGTGTCCGAAGTAGGGAAGGCGCGGGGAAGCTGGAGCACTCTCTTTCGACCGCATTTTCACCCCTTTAGAAGAATTATCAATAATGGTCCCACAGTTTTGGGAGTCGAGACTTTTTTTATGAAAGTTTCTCCTCATTCCGAACCTCTTTTTAGATTCGAAAAATCTCGATTAGTTCTTGAGTTATTAACAAAAAAACGAAACCCATATTTTTTTTCTGAGAATTGTTTATAACTTTTGTAATTTTCATTTCCGCCGAATCATCTTTTTCAAAAAATTTCTGGATGTCATTCCGAATCGAATGACACCTCATTTATATTTTTCCGAGAAATTGCACAAAAGTTCACTAAAAAGGCACTTGTTGCCTAGACTATAATTCAGGTGGCGAACGGCGCGCGCAGCGGAAAAAATGGGGGGGGGGGGGGGGGGGAAAGGGAATAGACGAATGAGATCGAAGTCAATCATCGATTTATTTCCTTATAAATCGCCGTAATGTGGAGCCGAATATGAAAATAGGCGAAATCAGAAAATAGCCCCTGTGAACCACGGACGAGGAAGAAGGAAGCAAGGCAAGGAAGATAGCCGAGACGCCACTTCTGAGATAACCGCCATAGGGCAAAGTTGCATGTAGCGGAGAAAGAAAAGGGAGTGAAGATAGAAATAAATAGTGAAAATATAGTACAGGGAAAAGTAAAGAAGGGAGTGAAAGAAGGAAACAGTAGAAAGTATAGAGAAAAGTGGTGAAGTGGTGGAAATGAAGTGATTCACCCAACGAGAACCAGAAAACCGACGAGAACTCATCGTAAGATCAACCCTGCTGCAGCCTGAAACATCTACAAGCGAGACGATTTTCATCACCATATACATCATCCGGATTTGTATTTAGTCCAGGAGGAATCGGCGCATGAGTATCGAAAACTATTCCATCTCAATTTTTTTTCACGATCCTGTTTGAATTGCCCTACTGATCATATAAAAAGATCGTGAAAAAAAATTGACGTGGAATAGTTTTCGATACTCACGCGCCAATTCCTCCTGGACTGATACCCGCTAGTTGGAAATTGCGATAGATTCACTTACTGACATGCGGAATTTTTTTTTACCGCGAACGTCAACTGGACTAAATCCGGTTCCTCTGTTCTCTTGAGAGGGGTGGGACTATCGGGTTGGGAAGCATGAAGTGGGTCTTCTGCTCGTCTGAATCCAGTGGAAAACTTTAGGTCCGCATCACTTGTTTTTATTTCAGGTACATATCAAATCATCCAAGTTTGGACCGACATTGGTAATAATATGTACAGAACCAGATGGTGGCTACGTCCTGGGGTTTCGTGTCGATCCCGTACATAAATTACATATTCTTCATGAAGAGATTTCCACGCTCAGGGCATCATACAATAAAATGCCAATATACGGCGTAGAATATGTCTTCGAATGGCAGGTAACAGCCGCGGACATAATTTATTCCTCAAAATCGTATTACATTTTTCATTATTTAAGGGCGTGCCCGAACGTGGGTTGGAAGGAGAAGAAGCTAAGGAAGGACAGGATATTGAAGAAGAAATATCGAATGTGTTTGGTTTATACTTCAATGAAGCGACAGCATCACAGAGGAAACCTTACTTCTCTTCATATCTAGGTCTTGCAATTGAGGCACCCAGAGAAGGCTCTTCCCTTCAGGGTTTGTGGGAATTATTGCCTATAGTGCATCATGAATAAGAGTAACCCAATGAACAAGGATGCGTATGTGAGCATTCAACTATTATCCGATTTTTTCTTGACTCCATACATTTCTGTCCGACTGTAGCTGTTCGTGCGATTTCACCTCATAAAATATGCAAGCGAGTTCCCTTTTATATTCCTAATGATACAGAGAAATCGATTCTGCACATTATTGAAACATAAGCAATTTTGAAGCTTGGTTTTGTGTGTGAGTCGGTTGTTAGGGTCTATTAAATTAATGCAATAAACCATCTGATATATTTCGATTAAATGTTATGCATGTGAGGGGAGGGGGGGGGGGGGGGGGGCTCAAGCGAGATATAATTTTCCTGGTATCATCGTATGCCTGTGAACACATCGAACAAAGCTGGTTAAAATGTCCAAGTTTCAGAGAAAACTTATCAATCGCACATGCAAATAAAAACACAAAATATTGTTTAAAATTTTGAAACTAAAATAGTAATTTCAAATTTCTTCACTAAATGGGATTGCGCAAAATGTTAATAGCACATCAGATCCTCAAATTGGTGATACGAATATTTGCCCATGGACATTAAATCTGCGTTATAAAAGCCGGAGACATATAAACCGCCGATATAAAATTCGAAATCAGCCAATCAGCTGATTTCGTGGAGAGAGTGAGCGTCCATTTTTCGAGGCAGGTGTCTTCAGACTACTATAACTTTGGTTCTACTGAATATTTTTAGTTAGAAATTCAACTGTATACTCTTGAAATGTGTATAAATAAATGGTGAAAAGTTCAAAGTTCTATCTCTTCATTGGTCTTCACAAAAAAATCCCAAAAGATGCTCAAAATCAGAGCGTCAAACCAGAGAACCCCTTTAATTCATTTGTGAATATATCATGTACTTGGTATTGATGTTAAAGTAAGCAATGTACTGATTATGATGTGATTCAAAAATAGAATAGGTTTATCGATCACACTATATAGAATTGACTCTGACGACACGCGATTTCTTATAGCGGATAAGAAGTTACAATCGATGCCGGCTGGTACCGTGGCACCTTGGCCTCGATGTTCACTGAACACAATAATAGAAATTCTTAATGATCATCTACAACGAATGTGGTCCTTGTACACTGGACAACAAAGTCCAATCGATCAGGAAAAGATGTCGGACGTGAGATTCAGTATGTGCTCATCTTTTCTGTGAGAATGACATGGCAGCCTTAGCGGCAGGGTGAGTGTATCAGAAAAATATAAATAATCGCATACAGCATTTTTCGAAATAAATCGTCGTACATATTCATGCATTTGATAGTACTCAAACTTTATTTGACTTCACTCGAACGAGCAAAGTGGAATCTTGGACCGAATATTCAGACACTGTTAAAGCCGCAGGAATGTCTAAAGCCGCATTGGTGATCCAAAAAACACTACACATTCAACGTGCTATCTTTTTCACTTTGTTCAATCCACGGCCGAATGGAATGGGATTTGCCGCGGTTCGGTGTGATATTAGTTTCAATCTCTCAGTCTATCACTACATAACAATTAAATGTCGTGGCCAAGGAAGAAATTTCAAGTATAAATTTTTATTGCGGCATAAAGGATTAGATGCAAATGCTATGGTGTTCGGACAAGTATTTTCGGTAACTTTTCTCGTTTTTCGGGCACCCGTTCTCTTTTCAGTTATCGATACAAACAACATTACAGGCACCTGAGAATGAATTTGGTATCGTCAAATTGCCATTGGCAGACTTCAAACCATATTACAGAGGGCAAGAGTTGTCACAAGGTGACAATCTCTTGGACAAAACTGCAATCTCTAATATAGGGCTGAAAGTGGATATGAGCGCTTACTTACCTGGAAATCAAGCAGGTGTAGCAGCATTGGAAATCGATTGGATTAAAGCGGTGAAATAATCAATGGTGATACCTGCGGTATTTTGCGAACATGCCACTGATTGCTCTACGCTGACTTTCACGCTACCAGTGTGCGCTTGGCTATATGCTCATCATCATTTCACCATCACAATTTATACTCAATCAATTATGGAATAATAACAAATATATATGTAGTTCACAATGAATATTTATTTTCCACTATCCATAATACGATAAATGTGTAATTCATTGAAGTCACATTAGTTGTCGATAGCTGAAAATTCGGAACAGGAGAAGAGAAGCAATTACTGCAATGATGACAAAGATGCTATTCAACGTTCACTCTACATTTCAGGCCCTGGTGAGGAAAATTCAATAGGAATTGGCAAAACATAACTAATTTGACTGAGGATGGTCGATTCTGTCATAAAATAAGACAGTTGGTCATAAAATGACGAAAAATCTGGCAATTTGTTGGAACACCAAAAATCATGGCGGGATTTGCCGAAAAAACTTTTGAGATTATCTTAATTTATGTCATTTCCTAACATTTTAGTCCTCATCTGGCGCTATTAGGACCCCAGCCCAGTCAACTTGGATGTCAGCTATTTTATATCATGACAATGGTATACCTATGGTACCATGTCGTATTAATTGAAGGTACTATCTATTCATGAGTATGTAAATTATCATTTTTACAGTGTCAATGTAGCCTTGTTAGCTGAAAGTAGAGAACCGGGGTTTTCAATGACCCCAACGTGCCAATAGTGTTTGTTTGTGGAACTTTCGTGTATTTTTTTCCGACTAATTTCATCATTAGCGTGTTTGCAAAGATCAGTTCAAAATATCTGGGAATAGTTCTTTATTTCCTTTCTCATGATCACATTACTATGGGTGCGTTCGGGGAGCACGCTTATGCGCTTTGAGCGCTGACGCTTACAGGCCCGTTCGACTTGGGTTAAGAGCGCTTACATCGCTTACGCTCGTGTCATTCGGGGGTGCTCACACTGCCTCACCTCGCTAGAGTGAGCGTTTCAGTTCCGAGATTCCGGGTGTCCATGCGAACGGCGATGAGCGTTGTAAGTGACAAATCTAACGACAAAAAATGCTTAAAGCGCTCAAAGCGTGCTCCCCGAACGCACCCTATTTCATATGATTAGTGTGTCCAAAAGGGTGAGTGCAATATATCTAGTAGCATATGTTTTTTTTTTTTCCTAATAAGAATACTATTTTGCTCATACAAGATGGCTTGTACTTTGTGGCGTCAGTGTGAAAATGATTATTCGTCAAATCAGGTGAGGAAGATTCGGAAGAGCATGTTTCTGATGATAAAAGTATCAGGAAAGAATCAGAAGATGGTTAATCATCTTCACCAGAATGTCAACTTGATGATGATTCAGAGGGAGCAAGCTCTCATGAGCGCATTCTGGCATCACGCGCACGTGACCGGCCCACACGAAGCTGAGGAAAAAATGGTTTTATCTGAGGCGCGAAAATTCTGGTGCGTATCCCAGGTCAGATGACGTTCACGTCATATAATCCCTTTTTTCCCCTATTCCTCCACAAACCCGATATATCAACGCCAAAACTGAGTGTTTAAGATTCATTTTACAGATCGCTTAAATGCCGTTTATTCTTCGGAAGATCCTCTTTTGAGAGAAACGACGTTGGATTCAAACAGAATTGAAGAGTTATGGGAATTGTTATTCGAGGAAAAATGATTGAAATCATCGGTCAGCACACAGATGAAATTGAAGAAGTTTACGCTGCTCTGGTTGCCGAAAACAAATCACACACCAAAATATCTGTAATAGCAAGAGTTGATTGTGAGACAACGTTGCGTGTGCGTACACCACATGTTGTATACACGGCGATGTGCGTTATTTCACAATTTGCACAAATTAACAAAGAGAAATGTACTTTGAGCTGCGCTGATTTACTACTAACTGAATAAGCTGTTTATTTCGATTGAGTTGAGCTCAAACTTTGCGTTGTACGAAAATTTATAAGCACAAAACATGACATTTCACTGAGCGCGAGAGTCCACGTACGTGCAGGCACAGTGGACACTTGAACAGTAATGGCTCCCTCAACGGCAGTGTAGCCAGACAGTGTAGCCAGATCGTGGGTAAATCGTACCCCCACTTTGTCACCGTTTTCAATGCTTTTCAATGCTCTCTTACGGCAGAGAGTCACAAAGTGGGGGTAAGATTTACCCACGATCTGGCTACACTGCTCAACGGTCGATCGCATGGTCGATAAGAAAGCCGAAAGCGAAATAGGTCAAGGAGCGATCTATGTCGGCGACGATGTGAATCGGCGCCATGCGTGCTCGTAAAATAGATACGCACGACGTGATTTTCACGTAGCGCGCTAGATGGGGGGTCATGTCCCAATTGTGTGGCAGCACTGCTCGCCCAGTGCGAACGTTCACCAACAGGCGCGTTACGATCACCACTGCCACCACGCTGCCTACAACACGATACCAATGCGAGCGGCCATGGCTGCTCGCTTTCATTCGATTCTGATCCACCTGTCATCAAGCACGCCGCCACACGTCTAGCCGACCACCACAAGTCTATTTTCAACTCGTGTATAATTTCTGTTTTCATTCATAATAAATATATATATTTTCCGTTGAATCCGAACCCTTCTTATAAACTATTATAGAGCGTAATTGCTCCATAATTGAACGATAGATTCAGCACATTTGTAGATACACGTAATACATTATAATCCAGTCATTATAGGGGGTTGACTTCGGAAAATTGACATACCCAGTATATTACAACGTAAAAACTTGTATTTTGGCATCCTAAAACTGTTCTCAAAATTCACATATAATTCGATGGTCGCAAGTTTTAAAATCAGGGGTCAAACGTCACAAAAATCGATTTTTTTTAAAAACACAACTGCATACAATACTTCTTTTTTAAGTAATATATTAAAACAATCACTGTTTTAATTACAATTAATTGTTTATAATTTATTTAACACCAAAACACGCCGGGTTATTGTAAAGTCTTGTAGGTATATAAGCACGTAACGTATTTTATACTTCAAAAAAGAGGCGTCATAGCGCTGTCGACTGAGTGTCAATATGAGATACAATTTAAAAATTATGAACTAGTTTGTAAATATAATTGCGTATACAATTATGATGTATTTTTGTTTGCAATATAGCCTACTCGGTGTACGATGATATTCACTACAAACTATTACGGTGTGTGAATGTGGGTAATTGAATGAATTTGTTTAATTAGAATAAATGATGTTACCTCTGTGATGTGTTATAACTTTATAGTGTGAATGTTGAAGTTGTGTGTTTGATGTGTAATTGATTTTGTATGAATGTTTTGTCTCCGGTGAAATTATATTAATCTTCCGGTGAAATTTCACTTGAAGTAGATGTGACCTTCAGCCCAACTAAAAGTGTGATGTTATTGATCACTTGAATTTTCTCTGCTTCCTTGAACGCTAATTTTTACTTCACTTAATGATTGTGTGACGTCACGTTGTGCTTGTAAGGCTTCTGTACGTATACTGGCGAGAACAACGTGTTGCGCGTTGCCAGAATGTTCTCAGGATGTCTCCTGCGCCGCACGTGTCCTCGCCATTAATTAAGGGTCCGAAGGCGGCAAGATATAATTGGGTAT
The DNA here is from genome assembly GCA_030523085.1 of Meteorus colon. Classification (NCBI taxonomy): domain Eukaryota; kingdom Metazoa; phylum Arthropoda; class Insecta; order Hymenoptera; family Braconidae; genus Meteorus; species Meteorus colon. The sequence continues at coordinate 7,071 of JAPYZH010000832.1, read as the reverse complement.
TTTTCCAACAAGTTATCGACACCCATTATTTAAATATTAAAAAGCATACAATTTGTAGGATAGAAATAGGTTTAAATGATTCCTTCGAATTTTTGTTTATTTATTTTTTGTTGATAGTTCGTTATCTGTACAAAAACTGCAATTAGCAAATATTCAAAGCAAGAAGGACATCTGTGTTGATGAGAAGGTAAACAATGATCGATAAAATAATTTGCGGCGATTGGGTGAAACAAGTCAGATATATTTACCCAAAAAAATGCGACCTAAGCATCTGGCAATAAAGGACACAGTGTAGTAGTGTTTCGTGTATATGTTCCTCGTGACGTCTTGACCTTGACAACACGTATGACACCGTCGCTTCCAGGGCAGAGCTCGACGATGACTCCTAGTTCCCACACCATGCAAGGTTGATTTTTGTCGATGAGGATGACGATCGACCCTTCCTTCAACTCGACAGCTCCGTCGCCTTGCCACTTCTGGCGCTTTTGCATTTCGGTGAGATACTCGAGTCGCCAGCATTTCCAAAAGTCCTGGCGAGCCTTGGTGAGGAATCTTCATGTTGACAGCTTGTTACCTGGTACGGAAAGCAAATCAGGATCAGGCAAGCATGTCAATTTCTTACCGATTAGAATGTCAGCAGGGGACAACGCAAGGGGATCATTCGGATCCGCAGACATAGTACAAAGTGGTCGCGAGTTTAAAATAGCTTCGATATCTACTGCTAGGGTGGTCAATTCCTCAAACATCAGTGATTGAGTACCGACCACGCGCTTGAAATGATACTTGAGCGACTTCACCGCGGCTTCCCTCACTCCACCGAAATGAGGTGAGAGAGGTGGGTTGAAATGCCAGGTGATGTTCCGAGACGTAGAAAACGAGTTGACCTGTTCTTGGTGTTTTTCTGATTGTAGAATATTATACAACTCGTGCAATTGATTACTAGCGCCGACGAAGTTCAAACCATTGTCGGAATGCACGTGGGCAGGGATACCTCGACGACCGATGAAACGCCGGAAGCTGGCTAAGAATGCATCGGTGCTGAGATCACTGACGATCTCGATATGCACCGCTCTAGTCGCCATACAAATGAAGATACAACCATACGCCTCAATAAGAACTGTATTGCGTGCACGAGTAGAGATATTTGACCGCTTTTCTTTGATGTGGAATGGACCACAAAAATCGACCCCCGTATGTTCAAAGGCATGTGAACCTTGAACGCGCGATTTCGGCAAATCTGCTATCTTGTACTGAATCGGAACTGGCCGATGACGAATACAAGTGACACAATGACGAACGATTTGCCGAACCTGATTCTTCCCATCGAGGAGCCAGAATCGTTGGCGAAGAGAAAACAACGTGCTTCGGATGCCCGCATGATGCATACGTTGGTGAGTATCTCGAATGATGAGATCAGTTACATGATGACGAGACTCTGAGCAGCCCTTGGTCGTCAAGAAATGGATCGAACGCCCCTAACCGAGAATTCTTTACCTCCTTGGAAATTTCTAAACTGGAAATTTCTGATTTGAAATGTTCGCGTTGGATGAGACGAAGGATCTTGTTCTCTGTTGCATGACGTTCTGCAACGGAGATTCGATCTGTTTCAAACGAATTCGACGGTCGCCATCGTAGGCAACGAGAAAGAACGCTGATAAGTCTTCCATAGGATGAGAACCGAGTGAACACCGTGAATGGTTCCGGTTGAAGAAGAAGACATCGATGTTCTCGAACATCGACCTGTCCGAGAGCTCCTGGAAAACGACGAGCCGGCCAGGTATGAGATGGTTGCGACAACCACTCTGGCCCGTTGAACCAATTTGATTCAGCCTGAAACTCGCGAGGGTACCGTCCTCGTGATAGCGCGTCTGCTGGATTGGTTTTCGTGTCCACGTATCGCCATTCTGCGTCGGACGTTAATTTTTAAATCTCCTTTACTCGGTTAGATTCGAATACCTTTAAAACAAATGGAGACTTCTTGATCTAAGAGAGCGCTATCGTCGAGTCCGACCAGAGGACCGTGCGCGAAATCGTCTTCCCGAAAGATGATCGAACATCTTGATACAATTTCGCAAGAGTGAGAGCTCCGCATAATTCCAACCGAGGAATAGTAGCTTCTTTGATTGGGGCGATACGCGATTTCGAGCATGCGAGACGAACCCAGACTCGCTTGGAGCTGTTCGTCGACCGAATATAAATGCACGCGCCGCACCCGAGCTTGCTGGCGTCGCAAAACCCATGAATCTCGATTTGACTCGGCTGATTAATGATCAAACGCCAGTCAATGTTAATTGGACGCATACTAGTCAACTACTTTGCGAAAGCCAACCATTTCGCGGCCAGCTCTTGGGACACCGATTCGTCCCACCCTATTTTAAGACGCCAGCAGTCTTGCATGATTAATTTCGCGGCAAACGCGACTGGACCCAATAACCCGAGTGGATCGAAAATCTTCGCGATTTGTGACAGAATGCTTCGCTTTGTAAATTTTTCCTTGAGAGGAATAAGCCTGGACGTGTACACCAGAGTGTCGGCCTGAGAATTCCATGAGATCCTTAATGTTTTCGAAATGGGCGTCTGAGACATGTCGGTTTCCGACCCGAACGTCTTACTAGACACGCTGTCCAACGCGTGTCTGTGGTTGGACGCCCATTGGCGGATGTTGGAACCGCCTAGCTTCAAAAGATTGATAATTTCATCCCGGAGTTTCAATACAGCGTGCAGAGAGTCGGCCCCTGTCAGAAAATCGTCGACATACAGATCTCTCTGAACAATTGAACTAGCGAGTGGAAATTTTTCAGCTTCCTCTCGTACGAATTGCTGAATAGTTCGAATAGCCAGGAAAGGAGACGATGAAACACCGAAGGTCACGGTGTTCAAGTTGAACACATTGATTCGGTTGTCGTCGTACCAAAAAATGCGGTGGCACTTCCGATCATCTGGATGAAGCCAGATTTGCCGATACATCTTTTCGATGCCGGCGGTGATGACGAATGCATGGGTCCTAAAACGAAGCAGATGTTCGAATAAATTATCCTGGATCGTAGCGCCGACCATCAGGACATCATTCAGCGATAAATTGATACTGGTTTTGGCGGACGCATCGAAAACCCGGAATTTGGTAGTGGCACTGGAAGCCTTAAAAACCGCATGATGTGGAATATAATATCTCGGGAGAGATTCGTCTGAAACGAGAGACATATGTCCAAGATCGACATATTCTTGCATCACCTTGTGATTCTCTCGTTTCAGTTCGGGACTCGTCTGCAATTTCCGTTGCAGCGAATGGAACTGTCGCATCGCTTGATTCCGCAATTCCCCTAATTCAAATCTGCATGCCGAAATGGAAACCTCACGACGTACTTCCCTTCGGGCGCACGATGAACGTGTTGGAGGTAATGAGCTTCGAATCGCTCATCCTCCGTTGATTTTACGGCCTTGGTTGACAAATGTTCGATCTCCCAGAACCGTTCCAAAGTCCGTTGTAAACCGGTCAAATAGCAGGAAGTGATCCGCGCCTTCGTATTCGCTTCTAATCCGCCGACGACGACCCAACCTAAATGGGTTTTTTGTAGAAGATCGCCTTGCTCAGGGTTTATTTTGATTTGACCCGATTGCAGCAGGGCAACGGTCGTGCCCGCGCCAATCAGCACGTCCACCGAACGCGGTACATGAAAGTTCGGATCCGCGAGAGGAATCTGGTCTGGGATCTGCAATTGATCACGCGGAAAAACCTCGCTGGGTTTGCGTTCGGTGATCTTATCGATTATTACGCACGAAATTAGTTTGCGATACAGAGGATTGATCATGGATTCAATCATGACGCTTGTTCTACCTATGGCGGAGGTCGATATGGAGTTCACACCACTGATCGGTTCAGTGGATTTTCGGATGATGAGTTTGAGACGCTTGGCGAGTTCGTGAGTAATGAGGTGAACCGTAGCGCAGGTGTCTAATAAGACACGGGCTTGCACTGAAATCCCGGATGGTGATTGAGCCCTGACTACTGCGCTCATCATTAACGTAGGACTCGAATGGCTCAGACCCACCGTATGAAAATTCTCGAATTTGAGTCATATGGGGGGAGCTCCTCGTCCCTGATTGGTCGGACCGCTCCCGAATTTCCCCTTGTTGCCCTTGCTGGGCTCGGAATGAAGTTTCGAGTGGTGGAACCTTCCACATTACTTATACCGCGATTAAGACGCACACGCGGAATTATGTTTATAGAGGCAATTCTTGCAGAGACCCTTCTGCTTCACGAATTCCCATCGTTTAGATGTAGTGAGCTTATCAAACTCATTACATTGATACAAATAATGATTCGCGCCCCTACAATATTCGCAATGTTTCGCAAAATTCGTCACGAGCACTGGGTCTCCTTCGGTACTTCTAAAAGTCTTCGGACGGTTGACTGGAAATGGCATGGGACGTTTATTGCCGTGGTGTTTGTTCGGAACTCGGGATGATTGCGTGTGCATACGCGAAATGGTCGCTTCGACAAAGGTAAGAAATTGTTCGACGGCCGGTGAATCATCTGGCTTGAGAGTGTCTCGCCATTTCTCGAAAACGGTACTTGGCAAGGCCCTCTCGAAATGCCAGATGGGAAAATCGCGTTCTGCTGAATACTCGAGTGACTCGAGTGCCGTCATGTTTACCCGGATCGTGTTTACGATGTGACTAAGAGATTCGGTGGTCGTGGTTTCGGCCTTTTTTAAGGTGAACATCACACCGATGTGCTTGTTCCACAACACGCGTTTTAGTTGGTACGTCCCCTTCAAAATGGACCACGCTACTTGATAGTTTTCGTCCGATGCCTGAAGGTGTACAATTTTTTGCGCAGCCTCTCCCTTGACGCAGGTTTTCAGATATTGAAATTTGATGATATCGGCAATATCATCACGGTGATCGATCATTCCCTTGAACAAATTCGCGAATGACATCCAGTCATTGTAATCCCCGGAGAATACGGGTAGTTGGGCCACGGGCAACCGTTGCAACGTTTGCTTCTCCCCCATCGTCGCGTTCCCAATCGTAATGTTCTGCGGCTGCGTCGTTTCCGCTGGTTCGACTGTCCAATGGTCCGCGACTTCGTAGAACCGCTCCGCGATCGCGTCGTAATGTTCTGACTCATCGATTTCGGGTTGGGTTATACGCAGGTCATCATACAACGCCTCATATTCCATGAAGATCCTATTGATCGTACCGAGCCGTATGCGCCCCCGCGTGACTGACATGTTCCCGGCGTTCATAACTTCCACTAGTTTGTCTAGCTGACGCTGCAGTGCGCCTCGTCGTAGCCTGAGTAGCTCGGCTTTCGTAGCTACTTGAACGGTGTCCATAGTTCCTCCGGAAATGTCGCGAAAAATGGTTGAAACCGGTACGCGGTGTTGAGAAATGATGCTATTGTTTACAGCTCAATATGCCCCAACCGATACGAAGGATTCACTGATCGATCGATCGAACAGTGAAAGATACCAATGCTTGATAATAATTAACGCCAATCGTGAATGATGAAACCAATCACGAATAAGAATCAAGCCAAATACCAAATGACGAATACCAATTAATTCAGAAAATTCAAATACTGAACACTAATCCACGTAAAATCCAAATAATGGACGATAATCAATTCGACAAATTCAAATACTGAATAATAATCAATCCGTTGTATCAATTGAAATGATACAATGAAAGATGTAACAAGACAATTGACTGTCGACTCACTGAATCAATTCAATGTATTAATTGAACGATAATCACCAAGTGCGAGTTCAATTGATCGCTAATAGAAAAAGAAACAATTTATCAACTGAATGTTGATGAAGTGTACTTAGCTCGATAATTGTTGGAGATGTTGTCCTCTGGAAGCAGCGGTGTCGATGTAGATGTTGAGACGTTGTTGATTCAGGTTGAATTGTCCTTTGTATATGTGTGAATAGTGTGAATGTTCGACCGAGCTACCTCACAGGAGGCACCAAAATGTAGGAGAGTAATAGGCTCAAATGATTCCTTTTGAATCTTTGCTTATTTATTTTTTGTTGATAGTTCGTAATCTGTGAAAAACTGCAATTAGCAAATATTTAAAGCAAGAAGGACATCTGTGTGGATGGGAAGGTAAACGATGGTCGATAAAATAATACGCGGCGATTGGGTGAAACAAGCCAGATATATTTACCCAAAAAAATGCGGGAAAGCACTGTGGCATAAAACCCGTTGAAAGATGTTTTACAATTGAGGTTACAAATGAAATTGAATAAGCGAATCAGACAAGTAATACTAGCTCGACGATACCATTCGGTACAGGATATTTAATGAATGTGTGTGTGCAGTGATTGACGATAATATTGACCAGGTGCTCGGTTAGTGAATTGTGACTCTGCCGAATGCAGATCACAATTCGATAGTTTGATGTTACTGCGGAATGCAGAACACCACGATGCGATTCGATGATACACGTCTGTATCTCGAGATAGATAGATTCGATAGATAGATTTGATTGAGATGAATCTCAGCAAGATGGTGATCAACCGACTTCGACGAGTGCGCAATAGAGTTCGATAGATAGACAGGTTGTTTCGCCAATTGCGTCGTACAATTGGGAAGTCGATCGTTGCAACGACGATGGTAACGTGATTCACGAATTGAAACGACGCTTACCACCGTGCTTGACTGTCGAATGATAATCCAGAATCTAGAACGTATGTGGGTAAGATTTGAAATTTGTCGAATTCCTTTATTATGATTTGTTGACGTTTATGAATCTGTGAAAAAACACAATTAATGACAATTCGCTGAATGAGGAAACCTGCAGGAACTGGAAAGGAACTTGTCGATAAAATAATACGCTGGCGATTGGGTGAAATAATTCGATATATTTACCCAAAAAAATGTGGGAAAGCACTGTGGCATAAAACCCGTTGAAAATGTTTACAATGTGTGAATACAATTGAAGTAACAAGATGAACTTGATGAATACGAATTAGACGAAGATAGTAGCTCGACGATACCGTTCGGTACACGATAGTTACTGAATGTGTGTGTATGTATGTGTGACGATTGAGTCAGATAGTT
>JAPYZH010000831.1:0-14733 GCA_030523085.1 Meteorus colon | reverse complement strand
GGGGGGGGGGGTCAAGGCGGATAGAAAAAGAATATTTTTGTGATTTTTTGCGGTGACATGAGTAATATGATTCTATCAAATTAAATTACATATGGTTGTACAACTTTTGAAGTATGTCAGAAAAAATTTTCAATGAAAAATATTGATAAATAAGCCATTGACGTTGAATTTCCAGAGGCGCCTCGAAAAAAAGTGGTTATGCGGTGAACATCATAAATCGTTACCGGATCATTTGAAACAAAAAAATTGATATGCATTTTAAAGGTGATCTATTTCTCGAGGTAATCACGAAGAGTTTTGTTGCTTTTTTTGTTGTTTTCTATTTTTTACAGCACTTGGAAGTGAAAAACGCGATTTTGGCTCAAAAAATCGCGGTTAATTTGTTATTGAAAAATAGAAAAAATAGAAAAAATAAGAAAAACTCTTCGTGATTACCTCAAGAAATACATCACCTTCAGAATCCATATCAATTTTTTTGTTTCTGATGATTCGTCAACGAGTTATGATGTTCACCGCTTTTTTTCCACGGCGCCTCTGGAAATTCAACGTCACCAGCTTATTTATCAATATTTTTCATTGAAAATTTTTTCTGACATACTTCAAAAGTTGTACAACCATATGTAATTCAATTTGATAGAATCATATTACTCATGTCACCGCAAAAAATCACAAAAATATTCTTTTTCTCTCCGCCTTCACCCCCCCCCCCCCCCCGAATTATGTCAGTTTTTCTCATGCTTCCGAACTGTTTGACAGGAATACTTTTCATGAATGATTTTAATTTAATCCACTTACTATTTAACAACGAGATTTTAGTTGGATATTCCTTTGCAAAGTCAATATCAATCTAATTCAAAATAAACAAAGTCAGTAGTTAAAAATAAATTTCGTATCATATCATCGAAACATGTAAATCACAAACCAACTGTACTCCTCGTTGATCTCTTACACAAGGATATTCAAAATAATTAAGCTTGGTTTCTTTATCGAGCTCTATAACAATCCTACGAGCATCGATTGTTGCCGTCCAATTCATGAGTACTTACTGCCATGGATGTACTTTTGTGTTTAGCCAATTTAGCAACTCTTCAGCTTCATCTAAACACAAATTGATATGATTAATGTTTCATAGTTTACAGAATAAAATATATCACTTAGAATGAAGCACTCATGACCATAACCAGTAAGAACAGGATTTGATGTTGCTGGTAAATTTTTTGGGTGTGTTCAAAAATTCCTCTATATCTTAAACTCTTTTCCTCATAATTATAACGTTCCCGAAGCTTTCCACACTAGTTATCTCCTCCGTTTAATGTTTTTGTACTTGGAGTAAAATAAATGGATGGATCCTGGTCGAATACTGTAGCTATTTTAGCTGCTAATGTCTTGAAGCGAGGAGTTGATATTCTATGAAGAATAAATATAATATAATTCATAGTATGTAAGTTGATTAAACGTAAAAGAAAATTGCACATGCAAAATTACGAATATATAATATATAAAAGTATAGAATAGCCTACTCAAATTTTTCGAGCATGTCACCAACTTTAAAATTTGAGATAAATAATAAAATTTGAATTTCTCGCTTCATAATCAACTCAACCAATAAATTCTGGATGTCAGGAGCTAAATATTGATTACAATAAAAAAAAATTCAACACTGATAAACTAGGGTAATCTCTGCTCAAAAAAGAACGCGAATTTTCATCCATGTCATAGAGTTGAATGTTTGTTTTTGACAAAACATTGAGGAAACTTGTTGGGAAATGAATCGTAGGTGGAATGGACACTGTCGGATCTTGGTACGAAGGCATAGAATGATCTGAAAAAGTATGGTGGGAAGATACTGAGTTTGAAAAAAATAACTCGATGTTATAAAATAAAATTTATAGAAAGTATTTTACTTATATATAGTAAATTTAATAAAAAAAAAAATGAAAATATTACCAATTATTTCCGAACTACAAGCAGATGACATATCCACAAAAACTTTTTACTTTTAAGTACTGATACTTCACAACACTTGATAACTGTTGAACAACAATTAAATAATGATTGAAGTAACGCCAATCAAAACAATACACTTTCCAAATATTTACGTTGAGTCAACTGCCATCTGTTAGCAAGCATACCAACTTTCTCGCGGCGAAAACATACTTTGATGTGATTGGTTGCTACAATGACGAGTCTGCGCAATACCGCGAAGAAATTTGAAATTTAAAATCCCAATAGAAATTTAACCATTTATAGGTATAGTAGTACCAGTTTTATTTAATTCAATTATTTATTAAATTATATTAATTTATAAAATATAATGTAATAAATAATAACATAACCTTATAATGATAACAACAATATTTATTAATATAAATATCAAAACAATTTAAATCAATAAAAATTATTTTCATTCTATTAGAAAAATAAAAATTCCTATCAATTTATGGGAATAGTTCCCATAATAATAGGAATGATTCACATAATTATAGGAATGTTTCCCATATTCCCATGGGAATACTCCTCATAATATTATGGGAACTGTTCCTATACTGTAGTGACCATAAATATGGGCACTATTCCCATAATTATAGGAACTGTTTCTATAATTATAGAAACTTTTCCTAGAAGTTATGGTAAAGAGTCCTTCAAATTTATTGAAATTATTCCCATGCAGAATGGGATGAAATTTCATTAAAATTATAGGAAACGTTTCCATATTTTTCTCTCCGTGTACCGGAAAAAAAGAGTACAATTGTGATTATCAAGTAGAATGTAATTGATTTGGGATGGTTGCATTCGTAGAATGAATGTTTATAACGATTCTCATTTCTATTCGAATATTTATGGAGATTCATATTTTGCCATGCAGTGCATTGCATTGTCGTCAATTGAATTTTAGCAGTGATGGCTGAGCACGTGAGAGCGCGACGCTATCATGGATTTAGAAAATAGCAGGGCGAACACATTATGTGAAATTATCATGAGAATGAATGCACGATAGCGCATTCATGCGAGCGCGGTCAGTTAATGAGTGAAGAAAAAATGTCTTGGCGATGAGTCGGTTATGATGGAATGATAAGTGGAAAAGAAGGGTAAGGTCGTTCGAGACCTAACAATATGCACAAATATCGAACTCGCGCAAGATTGAATTCAGCCGGAGCTGCAGAATATTGGCTCTTTACCGCGCGATAAATATGTCGCCAACTGAAATTGATCGTTATTTGATGGAGGTGTATACAACTTAGTTTGCTCGCATCCACGACCAACTACATCATTAATTTTTCATAAAGTGCAGTGGATTGTACGTGCTGCCATCAGCGCAGTTCAGTGCTCAGTTTTCAAGCATGTTAAATCGATTTGATGATAAGTTCTTCCACAATCTCATCAGAATCGGTCGACTTATATCATACCAAGAATAATGTACGTCGATACATTATGTTGGATTGTTACTACCATTGCTAGTATAATTGCGTACACTCAAGTCTTGAGCGGCTCCAAGTTTTATTATTCGCCTATTTCAAACTTTCAATTTTCAACTTTATTATTGACTTTTTTTTTCATATGAGTAATTAACATTCTCAGGAATCTTTTTACACTGATGTGGGTTCCATCGCTACCAGGCTGCGCATATTCATTTCCAATGAGGATGATAATTTTTCCAGCCACTAAATAATTGATATGACGTACTATCATGCAACATACATCAAAATTTTACAGTGTAGTTCCATCCATCGATTCAATAATGAGATGAAAGAATTGAATCATAGTTGTTTGGTACAAATATTCTGCATTTATAACATTAATTTTCAGACATGTGCTCATCGGAGTTTGGAAGCTCGTGAATATATATATTCACACAGCATGTTTCTTTGGAGTTTCACTGGTCATATGGTTGGAGCTTGTATGAGGGATAATAATTAAATTGATAGGAAGCTCCAAAGTTTCTTTGCACGTTGTGGAATCATGGAAAGAAGGGGAAGCATATACCGTTGGGGAAGGTGATGGCGTCAGCGAACTGCTATGCGTTTAAGGACGGGGCCACCGCTTTGAAAATCAATAGCCCCCGTACGCGTACAGCCAATCGCCACCGACTTCTGGCACATCTTCGTCCGGATGAATCAGGGACGAAGCATCAGATGTCAACGAGAAGATAAACGATACAGAATAATCCCTTCTCTTCAAAATTGTCTTTTGAATGCATGCTCCAAATTCCTCTCATGTCGTGCCTCATCAGATATGCAGTCTTCGCTCAACTTTATATAGTTCCAAACTTCAAATATCAAGGATAGCATTGTAGATTAACCAGGTATGTGCCATAGATTCTATGCGAAGTCGTGTTTCTGAGTAAAATGAATTGAGTTACTACCCAAAATTCTGTTGCTCAAATTTAAAAATCGTGTAAATTTTTTCGGCATATATCGAAGCTGAGTTGTGTGAAACAATGTATTGAAACACTGAGCTCGTACCTGCAAATTATATTCTCCAAAAAAGAAATCTTTCTCGTGTTCACGCTGCGCGTCGAGGTAAAACTATCGATGTTAGTGAGTCTGAAAGAGCAGGAAAGGAGTGACATACATAAATATAGTTGATGCCAAGGGTGACAAAGACGGATGTACCGAATCCGGTTCCGAAAATAGAGATAGAATATCAGGAGAGAGAAAAAGATATGTAGGATATTGTGACGGGCACGCGCAGTTGCAGCGAGACCTCGCGTATACTCACTTGTTCGCCAGTCGCTCCTTTGCGTTTCGGTCGTCTCTGGCTCTGTGGTAATTATTTTCGACTCGTCTCAGAAAAAAGCATAGTGTTATTTGTTCGATTCGGGACAAACAACCTTCATACAGAAGTAACGGAGTACAATCGGTTGCTACCAAACACAACAAAAACTGAAAGTGCTGATAAGAAGTGAATTGTGTCGCTGATGGCTCGTTATTGGGTCAGTATATAATAATATTCGCAGTACGATGGACACGTAATCTCTACTTTTACAATAATTAGTTTCGGAGTAGCATGATAATGTCAGGCAAACAAAGCACATAGATTATGAGGTGGATTTTATGCCATTTAAAGGTCCTATGTAACCATTTCTTTATGCGATGTCTCCGCACCCTTTCGCTTCCCACATCCCTTCGTTATTCCCATATACCACTCGAATCTATCGCTATTTATTGATTCCCTCGAGATACCAGTCCATTCCAAGATTTTTTGACTGTGTTGAAGAACTAATTAACACTTCATTTTATCACCTACCTATAATATATAATATTTCATTCACTTCCAAATTATGACATTAACTATTGGATAATACATTGGTGTATGTAACCCACGATAAAGCACAGTTACATTGTGGTCTTGGGTTATCCGAACAAGTTCCTCAAATTATGTATATGAGATTGTTTCTAGAAACATATCTCTCCTCTTTCTCTTCTATTTCTGTCATATACCTCAAACGACTTCTGTGGTTTGATTCTTATACTCTTGCATTTTTCATCTGATTCGATACTTTTCGGATATCCATGTAACAATGAATTAATCAAAGAAGTTTTATACATATAATCATTCATCTTTTGAAACATGGAAAATCAACCTGGGAAATCACATCGATCGGTGGACGTGTACCTGCTCGAGATATCCTAACCTAACAATACATCGAACGAAGTGCCGAGACAAATGAGTATATTACGGAGTGGTGTGAAATATAGTAGAAGCACACGAGTCTTGAAATGGGAAATAGGTAAAAGCAACCCACCCCTCATAACACTCACGCTATCTCGAATTTCAGCTTCCCATTCTGTCTTCTCATTCTACGTTTGATGCAGGGGAGTCAGGAACCCTTTGCTGTGCAAATTCCAATGAAATTCCTCAAATATAGGATATTAGTGTGAATGAAACATACTATTCATGCTCAGTGTATTCAGTATATTAGCATCATTTTTTTTATCATTACAGGTAATCTGCGTATGATGTCCAATAAATGAAGTCAACGATAAAAATGGGATCGTGCAATCCTCTATACTTTGGAATCTGGAGTTTTTTCATTTTTGTTTTGATTCAAGGTAAGCATGTTTACTAATGTATCGAAATCTCGCGCATATTCACTATGTGTAAATCATTGATTCTTTCCCTACCTCGAACAGAATGGAATGATATTGTCTGATTTTTTAATGGATTAAAAAAAAATACGATAAGAAATCGTACGTTTATCCAAGAGTCGCTTTATATGTCTTCCTGAACTAACCTCCACGTATACATGTATTGTTTAGAGATTCCGGAGGAAAACGATGCTGCGTGCAATCGGAAGCCAGATAAGTCGCAATGTCTTCCAGAATAATATAAGAGAGGTTACCCAATAAATTAACTTGCGACTGAATACCTCGTGACAAACGATATTTATCTGTAGGGTGAGAGAACGGTAAATCGATCCTTGTCCATGCTGATTGGAAAAGACCCAAATTTCTTTCGAACGGAATCAAATTCAGCGATAATATCTGAACTTGAAATTTTGGTGCTTGCTTAGGTTCATTAATACATTCAAGTGTTTCTCCCGCCGAAAACACTGAGTATATGATGAAATGCATGGCAAGGAATAAATGCACCATCCACTCCGTCTGCCCCACAGTATAAAACAACCCTTTCAGTGATATGGCATAATCTGAGAGATCGGATGTGTTGGAATTCCGATCTTCCCACCCTTCAAACATCTCCATGGGATTGGTATTATTGATGAGTTCAAATACATGGGAAGTAGGAACTCACAATTCTATTGGCGCTACTTTTTTTTACTCTGATAATGACAGCTGCTGATCAATCGAAAATGTCTAATCGAAAATCCACTATCGCGGTGAGAATGAAAAATACAGAGCTGGATTTTTGTGTATTCGGGAGATTTCGATATAAATTTGAGTTCATCTCATTGATGTGAATGAGATTTAATGAGGGTAATAAGATTTTCAAAATCCGATATTCCCCCGGGAAGACGCTTGTGACTTTCTTTCAGTTATGATAAAATCGAAAAGTTAGATTGGGACTTTTTTATTGTAAAGTATAGAGAAATCGGAGTAGGCTAAGTTGACCTGTGATTGAGACCTCATAAGGTCTAATGGATCTTCTATTAATACATAGTTAGTAGAAGATGATGTGGATGGGCGAAACCCGTTTGACGCTCTTAAGAAATATTTCGAAGTCACCGTGTGTTTGATCCAATGCACCATAACTATCAGTTTTTGACCAGAAATCGCATCCATAAAGTCGCTGAGAGTTTGGAGCTCACTTCCCCAGATGCAACAATTATGAATTGGAGCATTTATACCAAAAGAATTTTTCCCTTCAATATAATGATTTCTCTGAATGCAGATCAATTCGACGCATCCTTTTTGAATACTGGCTTTGCTAATTATGTCATTTATGTATATTTTGATTGCAATTCATTCATTTATGCATCCCAACCTAGAGATGCACATAACTAGATCATTTCCAAGACAATATTTTAGTCATCCCTGGCTATATAAACCGCAATGTTTCTTTCTGCTTTTCTTTCTCGATCAATACTGTTCATGATCTCCAAAGTTATCTTTCCGAGACGTTTTGTGACCTATTTAAGTCAATATTCCAATGGTCCCCACGTGACTTTGTGAAAATTTCCATGGTCCCATGGTTATTATCGTCCCATCCAAACAATATCTATGTTGGCAAGGCGATTTTTCCTGCATCAATATAGAAAGAATCACAAGGGCGCAAAAATCAAGTTTTCATACAATATAGAAAATTATTCTGCTATTACATGGATATCAAGCATATTAACATAGGAATATTGAAACGCTAATATAGGCATAATTTTTATATTCACATAGGTATAATGCCTATCTAAAAAAAGTGAAATGAACACTGATATTCCTTGTTAACCAGCATATATTTGAAATAATTGTTTTCTTGAATGACTGAATACATGAACGAGGATTGTATCTATGAACATGCGTATAAATAAATATGTTCTATGCACGTAAAGAACTCCGTGATAAAATTACACTGTTTTCTTTATGAATTGGGAGCATAATACAATACACCTCAACAATTTTCATCACAATTACATGCCTTAAGGGAGTTCTCTAGCTGAATCAATTAACAAACAAAAAATCACAAAAATTTGCAGAGACGTCAAGACCTTTCCAAAAATGACTCAGTTGAAGTTTTGTAACCTTTGGTCGGCTCTGAAAGGAGATATCAATAATTTTATTTTGAAGCACTTTACGTGTCATCTTTTGGAAATCTGTGCTTTCAACGCAGTCTAATTCGTATCACATTGGAATTGACAAACAGATTTTTATGGAATTTGAACGAGATATGAACGAATATCCCATAAAAATTTTTCTTTTCTAATAAAATGCAAAGCTCGATTGTGTCGAGAGAAATAACGAAAGAATTGACGAGATTTTTGAGCGATTCACGCACGTGGCAACACCGCAGTATTGTAGGTTATGGCGCTAAATTTGAGAGCGAGCTACTGAACTGCAGCGGGTTCGAAACCGTAGAAACATATATAAATTGGGTTGATGATGAAAGTATAGTTTCAAAAAAGAGATTGCTAATTTGTAACAAAGATTTAAGGGGGATCGCTACACACAACAATCTTGCCGTGTTCAAAACATTGGAAAATTTGAAATGATTAGAATTTAATGAAATTTGGTGAGTGTATTCTTTAGTATTGAATATGAATATGTATATTTTTTAGGATTTTTCCCCTACATAGTTTTCGCGCAATGAACACTAGAGTTAACGTGTATAAGCATGGGATTCACATATACATATAGGTAAATTCTTTTCGTATCTCCAATTATTCGACAACTGTGTAGACGAAAAATTTGAAAAAATTTGTGTCCTCGTATTTGAAGCTAAAAAATGTTGTCACCAAATTTCGTCGAATTCTTATCATATTGTCGTATGGAGCCACTGCCCTCGAGAGTATAATGGGAATTACGTGGAAAAAATTAAAAAGAGTGACAAGAGAATGAACAATAATAGAACTCAATATTGCCAATTTCAAAATATATGTATCATTGCACATCGCATTGCATATTCATAAAAACATGTATGCATTACGAGTTCAGCGTTGCCACGTCCACATACTACGCTACTCAAGTTGGCGACTAAAAATTTATGACTAGCTGCGTACCGAGGTCATCTCCTTGAGCACTACACGCGTAGGTATGTTCTGCTAGCGCCTAAAAAGCAACTTCTCGATTTTGCCACATTAAATAGCATGTCACAATCATGATACAAACGTAAACGAAATGGAGATCACACTGATCGATGGAGAAATGATTGCCGGATTGAATAAACATTTTTTTAAATCGATATTATTAATTTTGTATGTAAGAAAAAGCGTTCAAATGGTATTGACAACGGACCAATAGGCGGGGCTTTAAAATCATGCCTACGTTTTGTGTGCAAGTGAAGAATTACCCATAAGTTTACATTGAATTAGTGTTATAAATTTTATTTATTTATGTTTTCTATAAACGAACTTTTTGAGTGGGCTGGATCAAATCTAGCTCGGAAAAATTATAAAAACGCAGAAAAAATTCTGGCAGCTGGTCATTTAATAAGATGTGGTAAGAATATTGAAAAAGTGAACAGTGACGTTGTGAGTTTTACAGCATTGTGTTTACAAAGTTCTTATGTAAAACAAAAACCTCATGAGATTGAAGGCTCACTTTCAAAGTTGGGAAAAATTTTATCGGTTAATTTTTCATATTTATTGAATTTTAAATTTACTTTCTCACGGATTATTTAGGTTAAACATTATCAACTTACCTGGTATAGTGAAATCACTCCCTTTAAAATGTAACGAACACACTCTCATATGGGGGTTTGTATTTTTCAATTCTAAAGCACGTTTCCAGGCTTCAAACCTATCAATTTTTTCTTTTTTTCCGAAAAAATATTAAATGTAAACAAAACTGCTACCAGGTTTAGGTATTGCATGAAAACAATTATCTAAATTTTCATGGGATTTACTACCACAACCATTCACAGCACATCGATTTTCATTAATTGATTTTTATTTTCCTTTCAAATTGAATTTAATGAATTATTTGATATACTTGTGTATAAAAGTGCACACAAAAACTAGTACTGTTTTTAGCCACCAGATGTCGTGACCAAAGTGGTCACTTCCCAATACAGTATCGATATCGCCGATTCGTGCTCGATAGTAAACACTAGAACTTTCGAAAAATTTTTTCGTTCATATTTATTTTATTTCCAACCTCTTCTTTGATGTTTTTCTGATAATATGATTGCAAATCACGTCTCAATATCGTTTTGTTTGGTTATGATGGATTCATTTCGTCCGTCTGTATGAAAAATTTTTTCGTTTGAGAAAGCCAAGAAGTGAAAAATTAACTTGCAAAAAAAGGAAAAAAATAATATAATATTTTTTAAGAAAAAAGTTGATGTTCCGTATACACATGTAATTGAAAAAATTATGTATTGCATAAGCGCTTAAGGCATGCACATGCGGATTCACCAAACTTTTACGAAGTGAAACTTCTTGTGGGAGGGATCTGAAATTCTGATCCGCAACCTTTTTGTGTGACGAAAAGTGGTGGGGCTTAACACTGTCGGGTAGAGTGGAACCAGGCGGCGGGGTGATCACTGAGTACAGCTGTTGGTTTTCAACAGTGCATTCATCGAAACACGTATGTATAACCAACGCATTTCGAGTATTGTTTAGTGTTCTCGTTGTTTGTAATCTATTTTCTTCACTGGAATATACTATTTCAATGTGAATATGCCAAAGTCAGGTGCAGAAAAAACGAAATCCCTTTCAAGAATTGTACAATGCAACCAACACTATGAATGATGATCTTCAATTACCAACGCTCAATAAACTGGGTGCTATTGCAAAAAAAAAGGAAAAATTTAAGGCCACATGAGCAATTTCATGAACTGATGAGGATGGCCTATGAAAAACAGAAAGCATTGCTGATCCATGTGATTGCTAATTTCCTTTCATCCAATAGCTCACCATTCCAAATTTTCCTTCCTAGGCCAGCAGGATGCGGAAAAACATTTCTCATTAAGCTCATTCTGGAAATTTATAACCGTCTTACAGATGATGATGGTTTTTGTAATGCCTACATCTCATGTGCATCAACGGGAAAGGCTGCCGTAGAGATCGATGGTATAACAATCCACACTGCATTGAAAATATCACTTTCGGAACTCTTACCATTATCAATTGAAGTAGCACAACAGTACAGAACACTTTTCAAGTATGTTCAAGTTATACTTATTGATGAGATCAGTATGGTGAAAGCTGAATTGTTAAATCCGAAGGACTCACGTTCAAAACAAATCACTGGCAATTTCCAAGATAGTTTCGGAGGAATGCACATCATTTTTATCGGGGATTGCCGTCAGTTATCTCCAGTTTGGGCAACGCCCATCTACAAAGCAATTGAACGACATATTGCAGGATCACAATTATGGCGAGACTTGAAGTTTTATGTATTGAATAAAGTTGTGAGACAAGCAAATGCACTTTTTCCACTATATTGACTAAAATTGGAAATGTCGAAGTATTAGAACCGAAAGAGATTCATGTAATTGAATCCCGTTTCTACACGAAAGGACAAGCACATCATTTTTGTCCACATGGAATCCGGTTGTTTTTGACTAACCAAGCTGTTAACGAATACAATTTGAAAATTTGGAATTCTGCAGAAAACAAAATTGTCACAACAGCTATTAATGTGTTCAGCGGATGCCATAATGTGAAACAAGAAGCATTTGTACGACAAAAATTATATAAACAATCGGTGATAGATACCAGAGGTTTATGTTATGAATTAATACTGGCGCTAAACAAATGGTATATAATAACAACCTATTTCGATGTTTTCGATGGTTTGGCAAACAGCGCAGTTGATAAACTAGTTCATATAGAAACTGATGAGATGAGAACAGTGACTCGTGTGTGGCTGGTTTCCAGATTCACCAAGAACAGGCCAGACAATCAGGAAAAAAGTTGCTGCATTTGTTCAAGCCAATGACATCAATCGCACAGCAGTTCTCGCACAGCATTGCACAAGGAACTTCAAGCATATATTTGAAAGAAAATGAAACTATTTCTGTCAAAAGAAATCATTTGCCATTGGCAACAGCATGTGTCATTGCTATTCACAAGACTCAAGGTGGCATAAGTAGATAGTATATGCGGGTTCTAGATCACTTCTGTTTTACTGACTAGGTACGATGGTAAGTGGTTCTGCTCTAAACTACTTTATCGGCTGTTGGTGATTGTTTGTTATATTGTTCTATGGTACGTTGATTTTTTGTTCTACCTACACTGAGGGTTAGCTCTTTATTACCATTTGATTATATTACGTTGTATCTTTTGTCATTTTTCTTTGATTTATCCAATGAGAATTGAATGTTTCCACCCCACTACTTTTTTTATCTATTTTTGCTGCAACTACGTAGTAGATTTTTTGAACAAAAAAGAATCAAGTAGTGATTTTTCGGAAAGTGGGGATAATCGTCGATCTATGCATGTTCAATCCTGCAGAAATCATTTTCCAGTACCACTGTTGATTTCATAGTGAAAAGATTAGTTCAACAAAATGGAAAAAATAGAGATGATGTTAGATGTGCAGGGTTCCAAGTGTTCAGTGAATCAATTTATAGTTAAAGAACTAGCAATGGTGTTAATTAATGATGAAACAGGAGATGTACATGGATTGACACGTATACTATTCCAACCACCATTCAAATGGGAAAAACTATCCAAGCAATATCAAACAATGAACTCGTGATAATCATGGAATATCTCGGGACGCTGGAGATATACCGTACTGTCGACTGAAAGATGTTCTGAATATTATTCTGAAAGACATTTCTTGCATGGATACATATATGTAAAAGGGATCGAAAAGAAACAATGGCTTTCAAGTCTTGTTGGACGTTCCAAAATGATTATAGATCTGGAAAATTTTGGATGTCTATCACTGAGAGATATCAAAATGAGAAACTGCTGTTACAATGAATATAGAAAATCTGGAATTATCCATCACTGTGCTATGGAGAATGTGCAACAATTGAAATGTTGGTTCCAGCAGATACGAACGCATAGACCATCGATTGGTAGATCATTCGAGTTGTATTATCAATTGGAGGAGCGAATTGAAGATATGAAATCTGAAGATACTGCGTATTTTCTGAAGGAATTCATTTCGAAATTTGCTGCAAAGAAAATTATTAATATTTGGGGGAAATTACCTGCAGAATTGCAACGAGATGAGGACATTCGATCACACCGAAGATGCTCGAGGCATTACAATTCAAAGGCCGAGGATTACGATGAATTTGATGGAGTGATTCCATTAATTAAAGATTGTCTCATGTGTATCAATGAAAAAAACGACAAAGATGCTCATATTAATGAGAAAAAAAACGATGATCATTCATATGACGATTGTGTAAAACAACTGTAACGAGACGTAAATAATAAATATAATATTCCATATATAATAGAGGGGGGTTCATCTACATGTGTTGCTTTACCCAAGGACATTCAACCGAAGAACGCTGTTCTTAATATTGTGAATGATGATGAATACTGTTTCCTGTGGTGCATTGTCGCAGCCATTACAGCAGAGGATAATCCAATCAAGCAAAACAGTCACCGAGAGTCATCACATCCACATTATAGCGAGATGAATCTCAAGTATAAGGGCTTCGCATTTTCCATGAAACTACAGGACATCCCAGCATTTGGAGATTCAGTGGACTGACAATAAATGTATATGGAATCGAGACGGAGAAACACAAAGATGTAAGCATAATTGTTTCATATTACGTGAGTAAAAATGAGATAGTTGATGATGATGAACAATCCTCAATTAATTTACTTATGGTAGAGTCGAATGTTGATGATGCTAATGATGATATCGATGCTTATAAATGTAAGAGAATGTATCATTTCACATAAATTGAAAATCTTCCACAACTCGTATCCAGTCAAATATCAGAGCATAAAAGTGAATTAAGCATTTGTGATAGATGTTTATGTTATTTTCAATCCAAAGGCACTTATGGAAATCAGAGAATGGATTGCATTAGTATAAATAAAAGTCTGAGGGTGTAATTGTCGAGTGTGAATGATGAGAATGGCAGAAATAAAATGTCATTTAGAAATTATCAGTCTAAAGAAATCAGTACCATTTGTCACTTATTCTGATCTTGAATGCATTCTAGCATCGGATCCTGATGGTACTCAGAAGCATATACCACACAGCATAGCATACTATTTACATTGTGTGTCTCATGAAACATTATCAGAATTCGAATTAATTCGCGATCCCGCTTGTATAGAATCATTTGTTGAAAAATGGCATGAAATCACGAAGAGAATCAATGAAATTTATTCAGATGAAATACCGATGCAACCATTGTCAAATCAACAAAAAGAACAATTCCGAAATGCTGAAGCTTGTCATATTTGTGAGAAGTCTTTCAAAGCAGATGACAAGAAACATCGAGATCATTGTCATTTAACTGATAAATGTCGTGATCCTGCCCATAAGCAATGTAATTTCAACTATCGAATACCTTATTATGTACCAGTTGTCTTTCACGACTTGTCAGGCTACGATTCGCATTTTATGATAAAATCTTTAGCGAAAGGTTCTACAGGTTCATTTTCACTTCTCCCAATAAATGTAGAAAAATACATAC
>JAPYZH010000830.1:0-17135 GCA_030523085.1 Meteorus colon | reverse complement strand
AATTTATGTCTTTTAGTTTTTTGGTCACAAAATATACACTTTTGATTTTCGTCATTATTTATATTACTCTCAAATGGGATTTGATTGGAAGAGGAATGAAAATCACTTTCACCTGCCACACAAGAATCTCCAGAATTACAAGACACCGGTTCAACTGATTCAAATTCAATACTTTCATCGACATTTGGCTCAGATATTACAATAGGTTCAGGAATAGCACTAGCTGGAATTGAGTTTGATACTAAATCTGAATCGGGAACAGTAGAATTATTTTGTTCACTTGAGGTAGATGCTGTAGATGGATCACTATTAGTACTAGTATCACTAGGTAAACTTGATGTCGATGCAACAAATGGTTTGTCAACAATGCTCGGTAATTTTTGTTTTTACTATTTTTCGTTTTTTCTGGAATCGCGGAATAATATTTTTTGGGCAGAGCAGTAGAATTTTTATAACATTCTCGATGATAACCATTATCATACAAATCATCCGGTAAAACTACGTCTTTGAATTTTAGGTTATGGGTTACTCGCTGTTTTAAAACGTTTTTACACTTTTTAAATGTTTCTTCGGTAAATGTACACTTTAATTTTGCTTCTTCCATGATTTTCACGTTATCAAGTAATGTAATCACTCACAAATTACACGACGTAAACAACAAAAACATGTGCTCACACAGATCCGAACTATACTGTATAACATTAGGTCAGTGTAGCCAGATCGTGGGCACTGTAGCCAGATCCTGAGTAGAAATTTCCCCCACTTTGTAACCGTTTTCAATGCTTTTCAATGCTCTCTTATGGCAGAGAGTCACAATAATACTCTACAATATATATATAAAAATCAGCTATAAAAATTTAAGTTAAATACCTATTATTTTTAGTTACCTTTCACCCCTGGTACCTGCCCAGGTGTCACTCAGCAAGCTCCACAAGCGCGCAGGTATTCTGAGCACATAAGACACTATTGAGAACATGAGGCTTCATCTATGTGAAAATAAGTTGTGTCTGATCGCTCTGGGATCTTACTCTATTTTGAAAAAAGATAATGTAAATAGTTGTGTTATAGCATTGTTATGCTGTAAATTCGCATCATATGTTACGAGCAAATAAACATTATCAAAACATAAATATTCAAAAGCTATTTTTTAAAAAAATTTTTATTCTTTTGTTTATTTATAAATGGTTGAGTATATCATGATAAGTTAGCCCTATATTTGCATCAATGAGATGCATTAAATATTTTATACTACGTAGATGATTAATTCAATTTTATTCATAATCGATTTTTTAATAACAATTTATCTGCAACAAATATTGATAATCGAAAATTAGTGATATTCAATTTGAAGTTAATTGTACTGAATATTATTGATAGTTTATTTAATATTTGATTATGAAGAATAATGCAAAACTGTTGAATAAATGAAAAACAGAAGCATTAATGAAGTGTTTTTCACAACGATTAAATTAATTAAGTGCTTTCTGGTCAAAGAGATTGATATTTTCATGGAGGTATTTCATGTCGTTGTAAACACAAATGCTTTTCAGTTGTTCATTGTGCTACGGATATATTTGTCTCGAATATTCTGTTTTTATTATCTGCTTATTTATTTATTCAATATATTTTAAGTGCTAATCGGCTTTATACAATAAGTTTATAATATTTAATAAATTTATAGTTCAAGTATAAACTTCTATCGAATCAAGCTATCCTCATATCCTAAAGCATTGATCGCACATTAAGAAAAAAAAAAATTAAAAATTGACAAGTTAATATCGCAGTACACTTTTTTAACATCCGACGAAAAAGACACAATCGATCGACCAAAGAAACCGAGATTTGAAAATAGCATAAAAATGAGCATGCGGGAGCATACGGGCTAAGAACTCGTAGTAAAATCATGTTTAACAGTTCGACGAGATTTCAAGAAGTGAAAACTTCCGTAACTCAAGAAAACATCATGTTCAGTGATATCAGATACTCTTTCTTCGTTATGTGATGAAAAGGCTTCCGTATGCGCACTTTTGATGCATCAGTAGCAAACAGACAGTTAACAAAATATCGTTCCATACCTATTCACAATATTTCTATGAGACTCTTCAGTTTGTTGTCAATTTTTCCGATATCGTTATAAGGTTTATGTTACATCCGCTGCTCGGTTCAAACTATCACTTAAAATTGAATATTATGTTTTTTTCCATATGAAACATCATGTTTCTATTATGATGAACGGATAAGAATAAATACGTAAATATTGTATCGACAACGAAAAAAATACAAAACTAATCATAGTTCTTTGTCAATTTGGTACAGGTCGAAATGTCGGATTGGATGGATAATCAAACTCATCCACAGTCTGGACTGTTAGTCTCGATTCGAAGTCATTGATAGATAATTAGTATGACTGTGAAAATGATTTCGAATCCAACGCCACGACTGTTTTGTTCCCTAGACTTATTTCTCTGTGCGGCAGAATCAAACTCAATTGTTTCCAATAATAGTTCACATTAATCACCATACTGCAGGATATACATTATCTTCTTACGAACGAAATGTGAAGAATTCATCATGCAGGAGTTCTCAAAATGACTGTCAAACGGAATCGCAACAGATTATTTCATATCTTCGAATTTCCCGAGTAGGAATATGAATTTTTTTAGAGTTCTCAATGAACATTTTTCAATTAAACTGGCAAAATAAACTTAGCATTTTCCTTTGCTGGTTTTCAAACTAAATTTCACCTCCGAGACTCTAATGCTTTCTTTCGTGTATCCAACATCAAACTCATTTCAGTATCAAAAGAGAAAATTAATGACATCTATCTCGAATTGAAAAATCAACTTTGCTTTAAATTGCTCTAATATGGGATTCGTGTGAGAAAATTGTTAAAACTGTTTGAACGAATGATGAATGAATCGACAGGAAATGAAATTTGCGTATGACAATATTAGTCCAAGTTTTCCTTTTCCCCTATTTTGTTGTTGTGTGAGAGGAGATATCGCCGTATGACGACCACATCCTTGGGGCTCAATATATTTCATACTAAATTTTACAAAACATTTGAATGCTTCATGTCTGATAGATGGAAGGGTTTGTGGGATTGCACCGACTTGTTATAGCACTATATATATCACAACCAATATCTATACCCTGGTTACTTTGGAGGTATTTCGATGGCGAGAATCGTGAAGATATGGAGAAGTACTTAGGTATGTATGTGTTTTGAAATTATTTGTGTTTTTTTTTTTTTTTTCAAAGCCAATTATACACACAGAACAAGTTATAAAAATGAACGAGACACGTTTTATATATGATATTCCGATGCATAAGGCCAATAGCAGTTGTGTTTGCGCGTGTCGCGATAGAATGTTTGATGCGTGCGAGGAAATAGTAAAATACCTATTACATGGGTGAGCGGCTTGTAGTATATGTATATAGTATGTAGGGTGGGATGGAAACGGGATATTATCGGCTTCACCACTAGGCGTCACACACACATATATATATATAGAGTAAGCGTGCTGACGCGTCGCGACGCGACCAATTCAATTTGGCTCTAACGTGATTATGCTTAAATGTGAGAGGGAAGACGGGTAGGGCGGTGAGGAAATGGCCAACCGAGGGAAATTAACTGCGAACGTTTTTCTACCATTATCTACTCATATATATTCATGTTCGTCTATACAATTATATATAACTCGTAAGTTTTTCATAATATTTCTAATAATCTGGTGATAAAACCTTTTCATATTGAAATAAATATTCTTTATCGATTTATGGTATCACAATAGAAGACATGAATTCAGTCTCGAGCTGTGATTGAGGACGCAGTGGCAGTTGTGTTTCCAAAGTCCATTTGTAATAATAATTTTAGTTAATAACGGAAAATTTTGGATTGATAGGATTAATCGAATAACAGGAACTATTATGGCGATAATCCAAAAACTTTAAGGCCTTGATTGCGAAGATCAATTTTGCGAAAAACTACTAGCTGATTGTGGCCAATTCATTTTATGTTGATTTGAATTTGCATGTCATCTTGATGATCAATAGAAGAGTTTCAATTCCCATAAGTGAAATGTATAAACAAAACTTTTCTAACTATGTAGAAGAAATTGGAAGATGTTAATATATTTTTGTATGGAATTGAATATTAAACTGGAAAGGTGTCGTTAGCTTTTGGCACATTCATCACATAAATGGATGCATATTTTTTTATGATTTAGCAGTCCACTCAAATTACACTGTCCGGGATACAAAAAAAAGAATTAACGACAGTCATATGCAGGACATTGTGGTAGCGTTGTTTTAATTATGGATGTATTGCGGCAATCCTTTGAATCAGTTTTTGAGTACGGAAGTTATGTTTTTTTTTTGCAACTCCTTCGACTTCTTTGTTTCATATATAATTGTTACTATTATTTCTCTGAACAACTAATCAAGAAATAATGGCGAACGATTGTTTGGTCTGAAAGTATTAAAGATTTTTTATGATAGAATACTACTTTTACGATTTTTATGAATTGATTAGGATATGAACGTTGAGAAAATAAAGGATTCTCTTTATTTGTATTATAGATGATTGAAAGTACAGTTTTTATGTGTGCAATATCAATGTAGGTCGATACATTGCAGTCGCAGGCATGGATGTGGTTACGTCACATCGAATTGTCATGTAAAGAAAACGGATGATGATGGCAGCAGCATGTAGAAATAGATCGTGAAATTCTGTATTTTTTCAAATTCATCATTTTTTTTTTTTAATTGTGAACAAGAAAAATATTTTCCCGGCTAATTGAGTTGGGCCTCGCATACCAATTGAACACACTCCTGTAATATCGATCGATCTTGAATATTTTATAATCACAGCAGAATATCCTGGTGAGCGCTGGTATTATTTTTTTTTTTCACGTATGAATGGAAGGGAAATTGCATGAACAAAATTGAAGAATCTCGTCGTTCTCCATATAATGGGGGAGTTGAAACAAAATCAGTGAGGATGTCTAATAATATTGATTCAATCTTCTGAAACATTTCAAGTTTTTGAAATTCGTTTTTTTTCCCCTCAAAATGGCTATAATATATATATAATATAATATAGCTCTGAAATCTAGTTAGATTATTGAAAATTCTTTTTTTAACCTTTTTCTCAAATTTTCAAATGCATGGCAAAAATAATGTCGTATGTTAAAGATAGATATACGTAAGCACAAATACTGTGAATGAGGTTTATAAATGTCAGGATGGGTATCAGATTGGAAAAAAAAAACAGTCAGTCAAGTGGAATACTGCGTTTCACTTGTAACTTACTCCAGAATCACCGAATACTGTGTGAATTGATTCCTTGATAGAATCTCGGCGACAAATACAGCAGCAGATATCAATCCCCGCAGGTTTGTCACAAAAACCAGAATATATAAAAATATTTTATAGAAACACAAGTTTCTAATGTTAAATAAAAACACGACCTCAGATGTTAAATTTCTTCTAATTGTTAAAATTTAGTTTTTGCAAAAAGTATTTCAAAATACTTTGTTGATTAAACTTCCGTTTTTATATTTTTGCTATTGTTATTTTTCATCGCCACCTTCTTACTCTTTATCGTACCCAAGGTGCCTACTTTGATCGTATCGTTGTCCGCGTTTATATTAGTGGAATTTGAGAATCAATGTCCGTTTATGCCTGAAGATAGTGCGATTCCATGTATTTCTCCCATTTTTTTTCCTGTTTCGAACTATTGGTTCATTCGTTTTGAATTCCGTCAATTGGACTCAACTCAATATTTTGTTTGATTTCATTTATTGCGTCTTTGTGAGTCGTTTTTATTAGCTACCAGAAATATTCACCACAATAATCTCGATAATTTGTCGATGTAGAATTTTTCAATGAGGTTTGCAATTCGTATTCGTTGTATGATGTACGATATGATGTTGTGTGTAAGTTCAATGTGAAACCTATTAACATCGCGCTGGTGTTTGGATAATTTACTTTCAGGATTGGTGCGTGACCCCTCAAGATTTATTAAATCATTAACAACATTCCTGCTTGAGGCACAATATATTTATTGCGCAGTTGGATACAACTTCTGTTAGGATAGATTATCAGTCCACCTTTTTTTTTTTTTGGCCCTCTGTCCATTCTCAGATCTTCCAACTTGACATCAACAACACTACCCTCAATTTTACTTTTGAAAATGTCGTTCTTCAATTTCAGGAACTCAAGTGAAGCGGAATGAATCGAAATATCAATAGGAGAATAGACTTCCACCAATTGGAACCAATGACATCAGCTTGGTATAGAGAGAAAATTCTCCAATTGCTCGTCTGTAATTCCGCAAGGTATTGAAGCCTTAACAATTATGAAAGACCCGCCGCTGCAATCGTTAGTCACAATACAGTTGCCTGTAAAAGCATCAAAGGAAAGGGAATGATGTAATTGTGAGAGATTGAGTCAAGAAAGCCTTCTGTGTTTCATTTCACCAACTATCTTTTCATTTTCTGCACAATAATAAATTTATTAATTTAGAATTACACGTACATTTCTCCGCATTCATGTCTAGTACACTATTCATCTACAATCACCGCATATCTATCAAAATTCAATCAACTTCCGGTTGTGAACGAATATTCTTCTGTTTTGCTTGATCGGTGTGTTATTATTGTCGTGTCCTAATGGTAATTCAAAGATAAGACAATTGTCTTATTAATTCTGTTTATTTAGTAGCGTCAAATCAACTCTTGATAAAATTCTATCAGACGAAAAGAATCCAACCGTGTTCATTTTTACATAGAAGTCATATGATGTACCAATGGCTGTTGCGAACTAATGTTAAACTTTCATTCGATACATTCTCTCGCGCTGAATCATCACAATCAATTTTCGCCCTCATATCTCAATTCTTGAATTATATTTCACAATAGAGTTATTTTACGCACTACGATAGACTGCCGGTTATATGTAGTTTTACTCCATTCTCTGACGTGGTTCGATTATCTTAATTATTTTGAAATCACATATATACTCTTTCCATCATCACTATCATGTGAAACTGATCTCTGTCAATTAAATTGTTTTCTATCATTCATAACTATATTTGTTAATCGAACAAAAACTTTCATCACATAAACGATTGAAAACCCATTCATTTATTCACATCACTATTCAATGTGATTTGTACACATGGACATAGAACATTCGAATTAATCGATTTTTCATTACTCTCATTTATACTGAACTCGACAATGAACTCAATTTCCCTAATAGATATATATATATATATAAATGCATTGTAATCAATTCAATTAACATGTATGATCGAATATATATTCAATAATGTATTATGAATAATGAGCACTGGTACATCCAATTTTACTAATAGTATCATATTCAAATTATGGGAAAATTTACATACACATAGAGCCATTGAAAAATTATACCTATTTACTAGCTTTATTTCCGAGGGAATAATTTCAACCTCAATGAATAACAATTGAATAGAATTTGTGAGTGTAAGAGCTGTCGTCACTATTATAATTCTGTTGTTTAAATCATAAAAAAATTATACCAGTGTCAGATATTTTACATAAATTGATTAGATTATTGGAAGACTAGAGTGTTTTTTTATGTATATCTGTCATGATATACCATATATGTATATGCAATACGCATGGCGTGTATGTGTGTCTGTATGTTTGTGTTTGCGCAAATGTTTGGGTTGGGTCAAAATCAATCACAAATTGTGGAAACGCTTGCGTTATAATCATTGCAGTGTAGAGTTGTATTGTCAATGTGACTACGTATTTCAAAACAGCCAAAATATCCGTTTAGAGCGCAATATGTTGTCGTTGATTCTGAGATATGAGTTCGAAAATGATAGAGAGTAAAAAATAACGGCTGTTATCTACATTTAATGGATATGAGCGCAATATTATGAGTGATAATTGTGGAAGGGTAATTCAGTGATGCATTCATTTCGTTATATCGTCCCCGTTTCACAACTTACCTCACTTCTTTATTTTCGCATAGTTTGATCATATTTTTTCTGTTATTTCCCATGCTATTTCTTTCCATCTCCATGGACGGAATAACTGGAACAATTAGTTTGGTATAATTGAATCATTATGGATCATAGTGTTGTGAAATTAATTATTGGATAAGGGGCGCGGATAGACGATAGATTCACAAAAAAGGCTCTGTTGCATTAACACCGACTTCTAATATGTAAATTACTTCATTATCTGCTTCATAACGGGATTGTTATGAAGCTGTACATGTTATCGATGAGATTTGAACTTATTCCTTAGTTCCATTATCCAAAGTTCAATTATTTGGAAAGCTTTGGATGTGTTCGAGTCATATAAAAACAATAAAGCATTTTTGTCCTGCATACATATTGTTATCAGATGGAAATAAATGAATGTATTGATCAGTATTGCGAGAATCAAAAGTTTTATGCTATGATTAGAATCGAGATATAATGACGAGTGTTAATGGAAAAGTATTATATAATTTTCAACACACACAGGCGGAGTGTGTATTGAAAAATGAATTCTCTTGGATTTAAATACCGGCTTTGTAATAATTGCGAACATACGCATACCATGTTAATATCTGTTACATCATCTTTTGTGATAGTCAAAGATGTCATTGAGTCGTTTGAAGAATTCCTGAAGTCATGAGTATAATACAAAGAAAGAATTGAGTTTGATGATATCATTGTACATATGGCTAAAGCATAGATCAGGAAAATCAGTTACTGGATCTTCATTCATACGTTGTTGTAGCTAATTAAACTGTGTGATTGCTTCAATGTGATATTGGTCGATAATTCAGGACGGATAAGGCTGCTTCAAGTTTCACATTGATGTTAATAGATTTCTACGTGAATCATGCGAATATTGGAAAATTTATGAATTGTTAGTAATGTAGAATACAAGCGAGGTGATATCTTCAGTCATTCTGGATGAAATGTTCAGTGCATCCAAGTTGAATGCGCTTGACGCCAGCATCACGTAGAATTGTATTTTCAATGTACCATATAGCTGAGACTAGATGTTATACAAAGAACAGTTCAAAAGTGGAGACAATATGCATCATGAATCAATTTTCATGTTTTCTTCATATAACAAGAATGCTTCATAAATTGCATATGAGACAAATTTTGCATAATAAATGGTTGGGTGCCACTTCAGTGAAAATGACACGGATTCCTTTTGACTCTGCGGAAAAAATTCTTGCGTGAATGGTACGAATTGTAACGTTCTAACATTACATTCTACTATTGCACCCAAAGTTTCATAATTGTACTCATTGAATGTCGAGATCGTGGCGTTAGATGTATACTTCTAGATGTATCCATTATATCTGACGGTTAGTCACAGTGATGGCATTGGATTTGTACAATGCACCGCTATACCTGGAAAAGCAATAGAGTATTCATGATATCGTATAGTTCAGAATTCAAATTGCGAAGGCAGAAAATGTATGAAAAAAAAGACTAGAATTTCAATGATTGTGACTGGGCTTACAGATGATAAACTGTTTATTATTTCGGTCTCATTATTCATCTGCCTTTTCAGTCAAGTTCTCATATTTGTATTCGTCTGTCCAGCTTTAAAACATTGTTGATATCAGCGAGATGTGGCTAGTTAATGCTACACATTGTGCAAGATAACCCAACTGTGAAAGTCGATTAGTCTATAGAAGCCTGGATGAGAGTCACGCGTTCTTTCTTGTTAAAAATTTCGTGAACAAATGTCGAACGCTAGTGGATGGAAACTTGAATTTGTAATTGCAAATATTCGGAAACTTGTGGAGATTGAAAAACAATGTTTATAAATCGACATTAACGATGAGAAACATATACTCACCCCAGTCATAAAAATTAATCATTTTTATAAATACTTTGTTTCACGTAATTAAAGGGGTGTTGCGCCTTCGTCATAACCAATCACCACAAAATTCATTCCAAAGATACTCTTGGCTAAAAAAAAGTAAGTAGAGAAGTTGGGAACATTCTTCCCTGAAATATTTGGAAAAATCTCACAATAAATGCGCGATAATGGTTATGTGGAATTGATCTGAGTTGGAGAGAAGAGGACACTGTTTATGAGCGAGACAAAAATGATTATCTGTTATTAAATGAAGTTGAAAAATTGTTTCTCACTATGCCCCAGTCTACATCTGAATTTATATTCATACTCTTGTTCTGAATACTTATTATTTTGTCACTCACAAGTTCACTATATCATCCTATCTCCGACAAATTGATAAAATTTGCCAATTTTCGACTGAATGAATTCGTTTGTATCAATTGAATTGGTGAAATTGTAATTTTTGGATTATTTGAAGGACTCTTCTATTCACTGCTGCTTTAGATCCTCACTCGAGTGTTGCGGTTTGTTCGTTATAGCCATATCTTTTTTATGTCAAGCGTTTTAAATTTGTATGAAATGAGAGTTTACTTGTCATGACAAACGTGATAATGTGTCACTGCCGTTTCCGAAACCGGTTTCTTCATCCATGAACATACTACGGACACATTGTTGTGTTTCGCTGTTATCAAGTATCGTCATTTACAATATATTGAATCCAAAGTTTTAAAAAAAGATTTTATATCCAAAGTTGAAATGTTTAGGATATTGTGAACATAGTGAACAGTCGAGGAAAAGTCATGTTCTTCGAATGAACAGATTATATCGAACCATGACATTATTTGTGTCTGCCACTGGATACTGAATGTTATAATGAATAGTGTGATGTTGAGTATTTTTCACTTTTCACCCAGTTGACAACGTTTGTCATTTCATAATTTTTAAACAACAATATTTTGCTTCACTTCTGAATCAACTAAATCTTCTCTGCGAACGATGTCATGTAAAATTACTGCAATTAGTGTTGAATATAACACGGATATTATGATGCGTATGGTTCGCGTGACATATTTGTTTTAAGATGGGAGAAGGGAACAACAGATGATGAGTCTGCCCTCTCAGTCAGAAAATGAAAATGGACGGGTTTCATATTCTCCTGATTTATTCCGACCCCATACGTGCCTCGATTCACGCGGATATGTGTAACAGTGTATAAGTGTACAAAGATATGTGTGAATGTACACAAATAAGTGTGAGTATGTAGATGGACTTCAATTGTAGTTTGTTCTTTGCATAAAAATTAGTTGGTTTTTTCGACTGCATATTTCGTTGAGAGAGTTTGGAAACTTTTCCGGTTTGAAATGAGTTTCCACAAAGTCGAAATTTTGAATGATTGTTTTGTCATTTGTGGCATCAATATATTCGTGTCGTTACATCAGAATTGTTAGACCTATTTTTAAGACAATATTTATAAGCAGATGTACCGCAATGGTAATTTAATAATATATAATGGGATATGGCAATTATGCATTCGATGGTAATATACCATACATTGCAACATCGAAGATGCAATTGATCAGATGTAGTCAATAATTGCGGTGGGGGATCGAAAATAATTGTGGCATTAATCAGCACATTCGATCTAAATAAGTGTGGTTAGCATAGAGTTAATACAATGTAGATATTGATTATTGTGCATGAAGTGATATCAACGTAGAATTACTTCTGTTTGATTGTTCCGGATAATCTCATGTCACTATAAATAGTTCAATAGTTTCGACCTCCCAATGTTCGCTCATTATTGAATGAAGTGCGTGTATAAATGATATTTTGGAAATTATGATGAAAATAGTTTCTATTTATAAAACCATTCATTAAATGGATTACGAAAGCTGTGAGCGTGTTTGGGTTTGCTTTGCTCATTGGATATTTCATGCTACGAAACATTTTTGTCTACAGGTACCTACATCAACTCAGAACAGATCATGAATTTAGCATGATTATTTGCCCATTGAAGCCAGCGGCGATTGTAAAACTGTTCACACAGTTTATACTCTACTCATGCCCTTCTATTCTGCAATAGTTCGAATGCTGATATCACGAGGCAATGCCAATTAGAACCGATAGAGTTCACTTTGATAACGAATTAATTTTTACTCCCATAGATATTTGACTAATCGGATCGAAATCCGAATGGCAACGTGTGTAAAGCCAAGGCAAGGCCTTGGTTACATCACTGTATGTGTACATATGTTCATGCAAAAGTATTGATTGGATATGGGGGGACACGTTAGCCGTCCCATGTAAATTGCATTCAATATATTCGGTATTATGGTACAATAATAGAGTCTATCGGATTGGGGCGAATCGATTCGATTGAAAAATAATCATGTATATTTGCAGCACAGAAAATACATTATAAACTCCTGTTTTATGAATAATTCTCATACTTTCGATAAGTGGAATGCCAGATAAAAATTTACATTAAGTCACATTTGAATGAGGATAATGATTACTACTCTCATATGACAATTCTGTAAGACATGTTGAAAGTTCATTAAATTTCAATGTTGGTACGTAAAAAGTCATAGAGATTTTCATTCATTTTTGAGGATCAAACGAAAATTGTGTTTTATAAATATCTGACACTTGTTCTATGATGCTGTTGCCTTTCAATTGTTATTAGCTGTATACATGTCCATGGCATTATTTGAGGGTTGGTGCTCATGCATATTTTAAAAAGAGATGCCCCATAAATAATATAGTCGCACACGTATACTACATTGAAGAGCAAATACTATCCAACCTGTATATTCGCAACAGCACGGTCGATATTAAAAATTTGAATAAATCTGCAATTAGAGTAAACGAGGTGAAAGAAAGATACATTAGCTATTATGACGTCGTTATTATCGCCATTGTCATCATAATTGTCATCGCCGTGCCTGGCACCTTATTCTCCCATAATTAAAGCATTTTATTCTTGCCATCATCGTCGTCATACATTTTTATACAAATTCATATTGATGTTCATAATGCGCCGAATATCTGCGTGTGTGGTTTTTATGTTCCTGTATGCATTTTCATGGTCTGCACGCAATGTGCGTGTTTTTATGTGATCAAGATATAACGGTATTGATACCCAAACTCTTCATGCACACGCACAAAACTCAAATTGTCTGTTCATGCTTTTTACACTCCCGGCACTTATTATAGTTCAACATATTCATTTACCGGATACTTTATTTCCAAATCCAACAATTAGATGAAAGGGGGGATATTGTTTTTGAATGAGAATTTTACCTATCGTAGGAAAGAAGTTTCATATGGCCAAAAAAACTTACTCTTTTCTACCATTTTTTTTTCTCTTCAATTTATGCAATTTCTACTAGAAAATGATGATTGTGATACCATTGTGAATGAGATCAATTACTTCACTGCGCATCATCTTACTCTCATTCAAATGACCCGATGTCATTTGCTAAATCTAATTTTTTCATGTTTTTCCGTGGAAGAATGGACGTGTGTGTACGCGCACGCGTGCGTGTGTGGGTATGTGTGTGTTTCGTGTGCGTGTGCGCGAATATTGTTTATGAATTTATGAAGTTATAATGGGTGAAAATGAATATTGATGGACGAACGTGAATCGAAATTGATTATACTAACGGTGAATGGACAGCAAAATAAAATGACATGAAAAATCTATATTGGAGGGAGAATGAAAAAAACTCTCACGTATGAATTGTTTTGCATGTATACTCTCTACCCATGTCACTTGTTTTCGCTTGCATATTGAGTTTATGTACCACTGGCGTTTCTCTACATAAAATCATGTCTGTGCACTATGAATAAAAGGGATATCCAACGGTGTGGTACAATGCACCCACCGAAATACATTGGATATATTATATACTTTGTGAATTTAATGCCAAATGACCCAATAGTTTTCCTGACTCAACCATCTCTATTCTGTTAGAAATTTCCGGTCATGTTTTCTGAAGTGAAATGAATATTTCATATTTTTTCTTCATATTTTCATTTCAAACGATGTCTCCAATGCTTAGAGTCCTTCATTTCGCCATTCCTACAGAATTAATAATCTTCCAATTTGTTATAAGCGATCGATTATTTCAATGTTGGTTTTATGGTCTGCGGCAGAATTTTTTTTCGCATGAATTTCTGCATCTTCTAATGCCGTGTACAAACATTTTTCCATTGCAAACTGTATTCGTAAAATCGATCAAGCATAATACAAAATTCTGTCTGAAAAATGGTGCCAACTGGAATGTTGCTCTGAGTTTCGATGATTATGAAATAATGTTTCCACATAACAGCTATTATCTTCACAAGTTTGGAGCGAGTTATCAGGAAATTTCTATGTGAAAAGATTTATTTGCACTCATAAGTTTAGTGATGAATTTGAAATTTAAGAAACTGCGAAATACCTGAACAAACGTTCAGCTATGAGTTTAAAATTATAACTAAACTTTTACGTTCAAGCACTTTACGTTCTCACATGAATTTCCTCGTAATTCACTCCGAAGATGTTGAATTTTAGCCGGCACTTGTCCGAGATGAAAATTCGTTAAATATAAATTTGATATTTAATAAGAAATTTTATTTATATTTAATCCGTTTAATATAAATAAAAAACTTTCCGAAGATGCCAATCGACCATTGATTCAATTCTGTGAATATTTATGAACACATAAGTTGAAATTGAGATGTATTTTCAGATTCGTTCCAATTTAAAGTTGTTTGGAAGAAATAAAAATCTTTGATCCTAATACAATTCATTATAGTTAATATGAAAGAATTGATGGCAAATATTTCCGTCATGAAATACTGATAAATATTCAGAAGACGAAAAGTCGTCATGCGCCTTCCATTGCTTCGATGAATTGATTGCGTATATTGATCATATCTATTGATTACTCATGAACAATGAATTCATGCAATCACTATTAGTTTATCAAAATAGAAAAATCTCTCACACGAAAAACTTCGTGTATGAGAGTATAAAATTCTCCCTGAAAAGATTCTTGGTAATTTGCAATTGTGCTCAACACCTAACACTATTTTTCCATGAGTTTGTTTCTTTGGTTTGAAACACAATAGATTGTATCAATTGGCGACTCGGACTCATACAAGCGCGATACCAAACTATGATCTCCTGCGCAAATTTCCGTAGTATATTGTCAATAGTATTTTTTTTCGTCCATTTTTCGATTTTGACAGAATTGTGTAGTGACTTCCGATACAGGCTTCTTACTCTTTTGTTTATTGACAGGATATTATTGACAGGGTGAAATGGTATCGGAGCCAACTATTGACACCCATAGGCCCTATTATGGGTAGGTCTAATGCGCATGCGCATAAATTTAACGAAAAGGAATTGAAATACAGATTGTTGATAAATAATATAATTAAAATCAGCAAATTATATAATTTAATATAATAGGTAAATTAATAATAATGATAAAATTTAATCAAGACGCAGTTTTTTTTCTTCTTTTTGTTTTCTGCTTCTTTCTGAGCTTTCTTTTCCATCCTTTCTCGTTTCCTCTCTCCAGCCATTTTTTTTCTATCTACTGCAGCTTTTTGACGTTTCTTCTTTCTTTCAGCTATCTCTAGTTCTTTCTGCTCTTTCTCCTTCTGTTTTTGGATGTGATAAGCTTTCCACCCATCGGATGACGCAGCAGAAGGAATTTTTTGTTTAGGTTTCCGATTTCTGTTTTTAATGCCGGCTTCTCTTTTGGGCCAAAATAAAGCTGACTTAAATGGTGATGGTACGTCTTCTGGAATAATTTGGTTCTTCTCGAAAGAATCTGAAAGATAAAAATAAATACATAAAAATTTATTTGAAATTATTATTTATTAAAATGTATTTGAAAAACCGATCTCCTTCAAATTTTGCGCACTTCTTCAAAATAACATTATCTCGTGCTTGAACGAAGGATTTTTTTTTTCTATTTTAAGTTATTTTTTCAAGGCCATGAAGGATGCAAATTTTACTCATAAAAGGGTTTTTTTGTTCTCAACGCCGCCAAAAATGCAATTTTGTTTTTCTTTTCCTCTGTTCAAGCGCGAGCTTTAAGCATCTACTAACAGAAAATTTTTGGTTTTTGCATTTCAGATAAATTTGTCATGAGTTATCCTGACTACGCCGAGAGAACTTTTTTTTGAGGGGTCACAGGAAACGACGTGTCCACGCCTTAATTTTCAATATTTTTCGATGAAAATTTCACAAACTACTTATGAAATATATATCTTTTATATGGTAAATTGATGGAATGAAAAATTTTGTTGGTTGAATAAAAAAAAAAATGGTAAAAATGTACCTGTTTTGAGCCTTTAAAACCCACCTTACCCCTTAACGGAAGTTTTATCAGATTCATCCGTTACTTCGTGTAGTATGGACACTTCATCAACCGTAGGCTTCAACGAAAAAAAATTATCACCATCGATTAACAAATTTTCTAAATCTAAATCATCACCAACGACAAGTACTAAAATTGGAATCTCATCAATATTTTGACCAATAATAACTTCATCGTTATTATTGATATTATTAACCGTCTCAGCATTATTATTTTCCATAGTAGGTGTAATTTTGTTGGGATCAGGAATATTAGTTGTAGCTTTAGGACTCAAAGAAATCAGGATAGGGGAAAAAGTGTGAGAAAGTAGAGTAGGAAAACAAGAATTAGGTAAATAGTTAATTAAACTGAAATATTGAAAATTTACAAAATCGTTTCCCAGGGTTTAACCAAAAGGTAAACAAGCTGGTGTGTTGAACATCTCCTTGCCAAACTCCGCTTCACAAAACTCAGCTAGCAGAATCTTGTCCAGATCTTTTTCAAAGAGCTCCAAATAATTAATTGTACTTGTACCACATTGGCTTGTCCCACCCGAAGTATTTTTAATATTAGAAGCATCAGTTGGTGGAATAATATTACATTTATTCAATTTAGAATAGTCAATAGCGTCAGCATTCAGAGGAGAAAGACCGCACTTTTTAAATCCATTAAGGCGTCTCCTCACTTTTGCGCCTCGAAAATAGCCTATTTTCGCCATTTTTTTTCGAGGATTTTCGCTTAAAATTATGGGATAAAATGGAACCTATGTAATAAACACATCTTTCAAGTAGATGGAAAAAAAATTTGTTTTATTTTTTTGAACAATTTTATAATGAAACAGTAGCATCGTGTAGAAATGTTACATTCGTGCCTTGTTGATGGTATCTCCGAGACGGGTCAT
>JAPYZH010000829.1:0-14790 GCA_030523085.1 Meteorus colon | reverse complement strand
GCCAGGATATACAACAGGTAGACCGACAACTTCATGGCCAGGATATACAACAGGTAGACCGACGACTTCATGGCCAGGATATACAACAGGTAGACCGACCACTTCATGGCCAGGATATACAACAGGTAGACCGACAACTTCATGGCCAGGATATACAACAGGTAGACCGACGACTTCATGGCCAGGATATACAACAAGTAGACCGACCACTCCATGGCCGGGGTGTGCAACAGATGCACCGACTACTTCATGGCCCGGGTATACAACTCATACGCCGACTACTTCCTGGCCAGGATATACAACAGGAAGACCGACTACTTCGTGGCCAGGGTATACAACAGATGGACCTACTATTGGATGGCAAGAATATACAAAATATAGACCACTACTTCGTGGTCAGGACGTATAACGCGTAAACCGATCACTCTATGGCTAGAATATACAACGGTCAAATTAACAGGCAGTGTTCGCATATGTAAAGAATAGGTTAGGTAGATAACAGGGACATGTGGATGTCCGCATAGACTGGAGCATCACACATTGCGTTCATCGCTCGGATGCGAGAGAGCTACCGGTTTCAGCTATCACATTGTATATTCTCTCCATGTTATTTGGATGTGATTCGTTCATATACAGCTCCCGTACTCAGTCATAGATTTATGGATTATACTGATACAAATATTTTTCAAGATATCGAATAAACGAAAAAATTAGCACTTGGTATGAGTCTTGATCTTGATCTTCTGTATGAAATCCTATTTGTAATAATGTTCTTTTTCCAATCTTCAGAATATGGAATGCAATCATATATATATATATTCGTTAACGATTTGCCGAGTCACCAGATATTCTGAAAATATATCTATGTCATTACCATTTGTGGTCGTTTCTTGAATTCGCATTACTTCATTTTCACTTCGATTTTTTATATTATGTAATATTATTATCGCTTCCAAGAGTTCAATGACAAAATATACTTCTTCGTATCTAAATTTGAATTTAATCGCTCACTCTATATCTCACCTCGATTACACCAGACTACTCGTGCAAATAGATATATTATCCTGAAAGAAGTATATGGGTAACGATGATTAAATGCATTTTTGTCGCGTATCACTCACTTCATGCACATGTAAATATGACTCACACTAATAGCACATTATCTATTCACTATAGTGAAACAATTGTAACGTAAAATTTTCTCAACCGCTATGCAGTCAACGGCAAAATTGAACTCATACGAAATCAAATTTTACATTTCTGTATGCATTATTAGCTGTCTTACATTCGTGTATCATGTTTTTCTCGCTGGTGATTGTACGTATAAATTCATTCAGGTACGAATTTTGAAAATTTACATGTGTAAGTTTCGTATAAGTATATTCCTAGCGCAGATTTGAATGAACATGGCCAAGGTTTCATCGAAGGTTGGAAGTGGATAGGAAGAAAACGTGATAATCATGATCGTCAATGGAGAATCTGGAGGGAATTTATCCCGACCATAATGCCATGGATTCTTTTACAAGTAATGGTATCACAGCTGTTCAAGTACGTGAAAGTACATGAAATGGTAAATATATTCCTGCTATTTATTTATCATTAAAAACTACAAGTCATTGTTCATATTCTCACATTCTTGTTTAGATAATATGTTGTTGGTACATTGTCATCACGAGTACATTCCTATGGAACTATTATGGCATTGGTGGAATTGTATACTTATTAATTCCGACATGTACTGCATGTCTATTATCAATCTACCGAAGCAAATTACTTGTATATGCTGCGTATTCTTCCATTCTCGTAGTGAGCCGATATTCATTGATATCCGACTTAACGTATTTTCTCGTCAATGTTAACACAGTTAAGTATTACCTGCTGACTTCGGCATTTTTCCGGTTACAATTGAAAGGTATCAATTGTTGTGTCGACAATATTGAAAACAAGAAGCATAACAATTTCTCGGGATTCTTGGAAAATACAGTCAAGTCCGTAGCTTATTGCTGGTATTTGCCTACACTTTTCTCGGGTCCACACATTTTGTTCTACAAGTTCAACAGAAGCGTAAGTAAAGATTGCCAATCACGTTATTCATATTGATCATGATCATAAATTTGTTCTTATCAATTAGTTGGATGAGCCTTTCGAGGAATGGTCGTTAAACCGAATGATTTTCCAAGTGATCAATTTATTGCGCTTTATGTTCTGGTTTTTCGCTAATGAAATTATCTATCATTATTTATACATCACTGCGCTGCTGCATCGCCCGCACCAAGTAGCAAAATTAGGTGGATGGACTTTTTATGGTTTTGGATATTGTTTGGGGCAACATTTTTGCATCAAGTATATCATTTTGCATGGTATAGCCAGTACGATAAGTAGAATGGATGATATAGATGCTCCACCACAACCGAAATGCGTCAGCCGAATTG
This sequence comes from Meteorus colon, assembly GCA_030523085.1. Taxonomy (NCBI): domain Eukaryota; kingdom Metazoa; phylum Arthropoda; class Insecta; order Hymenoptera; family Braconidae; genus Meteorus; species Meteorus colon. The sequence continues at coordinate 12,358 of JAPYZH010000829.1, read as the reverse complement.
ACTCTTGTTCGGATATGTGGAGATATTATGACAGAGGATTGTACGACTTCCTTGTTAGGTGTGTAGAAATGTATATTACTTTATTCTTGGATTTTATTCCGATAACCATTGAAACCTTTTCCGCTTTTTCAGGTATATTTATGACCCTGTCTGTAGCATCAATATTCCATTACGAAAATTGGTTGCATCTTTGGTGACATTATTATTTGTATACATATGGCATGGTGTACATAAGTTTGTCTTTATATGGATCGTGCTTAATTTGACGGGATATGTATTGGAGTCAATTGCGAAATCAATTGGAAATTCAAGAATATATCGAAATCAACACGACAAATTTTTGTCATCACAGACTCAGAGGCGACTTGATTGTGTTTTGGCTACCCCATTGCTTGCTATGTTGATAATAGCAAACATTTATTTCGTGGGTGGAGTGCCAATCGGATACATTTATCTATGTAGAATTTTCAATGGTAAGTATGAGATATTTATTCGATTGAAAAAGTCAGATCAACAGAGTGATATAAGCTTGGATTTTCCACAGATCCACCTTTGACCGTGTTTGTTGTAGGGTTTGTGTTATATTGTGCTTGTCAAGTATCAATAGAAGTGAAATTGAAGGAGCGAAGCAGAGTGACACAAAACCATCATCAAAAGTCTATTGACAAAAAATCATCTTAGAACATGGTTGTGAATCTACTACTGTAGAATTTAGGGTTTTACACTTTTTGTTGTGATATTTCCGTAGAAAAAAAGGTGAATGACATTTGTATCCATTTCATTGGCTAATAGGCGATAGTTTGTATGAGTTCGGATAATTAATATAGAATTTTAGTATTTTCTTCATAAGTTTTTGAGCAATGTTATTGCATGTAGTGTATGTGCAACCTTATATGGGGTAAGATTTTTGTTATCCGAGTGTTTTTAAACTGCGAGAATAGTTGGCGTGATGGGACGGCCATGAAAGTTTCATGCCATTCAGTAATCATGGGAACATTAACTTTCAATTTTGAATGTGCCGAAAAATTCATCCCTCATGTAATACGAATATGTGGAAATGCTTCGATGATTTTTGATGTGATTCCGAATACTTTCGTCATTGCAAACTGTATGAATAGGAACAACAAGTAAAATAATCGTACTCTCCTTCGTCTTTCAGATATGCCTTCCAGATAATCGAAAGTGATATCGATTTGAGGAAGAAGCAAATTTGCAATCTGCTTGCTTAGATACATCAATTTTTCTCGAGATTGATTAAAAATTTGTTTTTGTCGGAGCTTTTTCACAACATTCGGATTAGTGATTGTACAACAGGTAGCGAATTGATTTGAATCAGCTCCCGATATGACTCAGTGAAAACCCACATGCATCACAAGTCAACAACTTAATGTGACAGTCGGTAGCTTGATGCTATGCAGCTTATCTGTATGTAATCTATTCAGTATGATACCTATAGCTTTCGGCGTGAAACTTAAAACTGTGATTTGTTTAATGATTGAACACGATGGCGGGTTGGGAAGGGGAGATACGAATCATGGGTGTAGGAGGGAAAGTCAGAACAGTGGTGGATTCATGTTAAACGAAAATTATTAGTGCGCTATCGAATATAACATTATGAAAGACGATAATCTTTATGAGAATACAGTCGTACACCGGCGTGTAGTATCATTACTCGGACAGTATGTCGCAAGCATCAGACGAACGTTTAAACAGATGCGAGATAGGTTTTTATTTTATTGTATGGGTTGGAGTCATTTTTTTTCCATATATGAAGTATTTCTCACTCGCACCGATAATGCAAGTTAGTTTATATATTACGCAAATTTTCAAATATTTCCGTATGAATCAAAAATCAAAGGAGAAATCAAAATTGGGAGTTGAAGGGAATTTTTTTGTTGTACAGTCTTCCAACTTATCAGTGAAAGTGATGGTTTGACTCCAGGATGGGAGTGGATAGGAGGAGCACGTGAGGTTGGTGACAGCTCATGGGTAATATGTATAGAGTTTTTGAAACAATTGATACCATGGTTGTTTCTTCAATTGCTGATATCACAGACTCTTAAGCATATGAAAGTTCATGAGACGGTAATTAAGACCTTTCCATTGATACTTTTGGTGAAGATGTTCAAAAGAATTTATCGTAGTTTGCTTGATTTTTCAACTATATAATAGCATGACGAGTGCTATTGTGATATCTGGAAAAAGTCTCTGAATACATATTACAATTTATGTAGACAAAAATCCAAGTGAAGAAAAATTAGTTAGTAGTCACATACTATTGAACGTTATTTTCTCTCAAATCAGTTTGGACAATTTACTGAATAGAAACTTCATTATCTGATATCACTCCAAGGAAATTCCTGAATCTTTTCAATGATCAATATTCGAACAGATGAAATTAGGTGTCAGAAAATTCAGTAAAACCGGATGCTTGAAATAGTTGGCATAATGCGACTCATTCTAAACCGATTGAACATGATTTTCATCAAAAATATGTACCATTTTGAATGGGCACAATCTATTCTTTCATAAACGTTCTGACTTTTTTCTCTATTTCAGTTGATATACAGTTTATATATCATCTATACTGGTATATTTTTATGGAGTTATTGTGGCTATGATGGTCTGCGATATTTGTTATTTGCACCATGTCTCATATGTTTTTTTAAATTCTTCCCGGACAAGTTGCTTATGAATATTATCATACTGATAATTGCCTTAAAAAATCCGTATGCGCCACGAATCGTCGACTTGATAGGTCCCATTTCTGCTGAACCTCATAAGTTTTTCATGTTGAAAGTTGCATTCGATTGGACACTATTGAGAGCGATGGGTTGTCGTGCTGGAAGTGAATATGATGAGAGTCACAAAAATTTTAAAGAATTTATAAGAATCGCAATTCGGTCAATAGCTTATTGCTGGTATTTGCCTACACTTTTTATGGGCCCGCATATAACATATGCTAAATTCATCAGAAGCGTGAGCATGAATGATGTTTGTTGCGATCAGTATTGATGACAAAATAATTCGAACGTAATCTCTAACAGGTGGAGGGGCCAATGGAAAGGTGGACATTGCGCCGAATAATTGTACAGCTATTCAATATCATGCGTTTCATATTTTGGATGTATTTTACTGAATTCATTATGCATTTTGTGTATGCGCATGCTATATCAATTGAGCCGAATGCAGTGATGCGTCTAAACACATGGGCCTTTTATGGATTGATTTTCTGTTTGGGTCAATATTTCTACCTTCAATATCTCGTTATTTACGGCATTAACGGGCAAATAAGTAGAGCTGATAACATAGATGCTCCACCGCCACCGAAATGTATTGCTCGAATTCATTTGTATTCAGACATGTGGAGGCACTTTGACAGAGGCTTATACGAATACCTCGTTGGGTAAATTTATAACAAACCAAAAATTGGTCGATACTTTCTATCATCTGACTATCTGTCGTTTTTTTTTATTACAGACGTATTTATAAGCGGGTTTTGAATTGGAAAATTTCACATAGAAAATTTCTGGCAACAATGTTGACGTTTTTATTCGCATTGGTGAGGACTCCTAAAATCCACAAAGTGGCCTACATTACAGTTTTCCTCAATTTTGTTGCTGTAATGGTTCAATGCATGGCTAAGTCAATTGGGAATTCTGTGATGTATACAAGATTTCAGAAAAGATATTTATCTTCAAGGAATAGCAGACGTCTTAACTTTCTTGGCAACACCTTTGCTTCTTTTTTCTGTAGCAGCGAACTTGTATAGTATTCAGGGGACACAATTTGCAAATAACTTCGTGATCAAGCTGTTTAATGGTGAGAAAATTGAATACTTTATCAGTGGATTACTTGAAACTGGGAATAATATCTGTGAATTTGTGATTTATGTTGCAGAACCACCTATCGTCATCGCTTTGCTCATGTTTGCTTTATATTGTTGTAGTCAGGTATCAACAGAAATTAAATTAATTGAAAAACGTGAGGTGAATGACAATGAAAATGGTGAAATTATTGATGCAACAAAGGATCGTTGATTTGGGAATCTAATAGACATTTTTATTTTTCACTTCTCAATGTGGTTTTCCAGTTGTATGTGGAAAATTTTTCTTGCAAGTATACGTGCAGAAGACAGGGATTTACCGTCATGTCTATTATTCAAATATCATATCTTTGTATAGGATTTCCTCACATATCTCAAGGTTCGTGGAATGGTAATAATATTTCTGCTATTTGTTCACCAAGATTCTGTCTATGAATAATAAATGACGTTTGAAATGTGGAACAAATATATTTCATAGCGAATGAAATTTTCATCGATTCCATTTATATTACTAATGTAATTTTCCTATGTTCCTACAATTATCAAAAACCCATCGTGCTTTCAGCAGCATTGGATCAGATGAAGCTTCAGATATAGGGATATCGATTGGAGATAGGAGCAAGCTTTCAATTTATTTGCTTGGACTTACATATGTATTTCTGCTTCTTCAAGTGTTTGTCACATTTCCCTGTGTTCAAACATCTATTTTCCTCTCAACTTTCTCAAAAAATTCCGATTAATGTTGGTATAACAGGTAGAGGAATAATTGTAAGAAGCCCCTGATGTGACCTGGTTGGAACCCAAATGCACGAGTCAACAACTCGATGTGACGGAGCCGGCAACTCGATGCGTCATATAGTTCATGTGTACGTGCTCATTGATGGAGGCGTTGATGCTTAGCTTCAGGCGCGAAATTTGTAGTTAGGTCTTATCCAATAGTTGAATGAGATAGCAGGTTAAGTGGGGAAATGTGAGTCATATGGGCGCAGAGAAAGAAGTGTGACGCCAGAGGTTTCAACGTAAACAAATGTTATGGTTGCGTCCAAAGAGTATAGTACCATACTCTTTGGTTGCGCCATTCAACGTAACATTATGAAAAACAATAAACATCATGTGTAGGTGTTTTGAACCGGCATGCAATAGTATTGCTTGGACAAGATGTCACAAACATCAGATGAACGTTTAAACAAATATGAAATTAGTTTTTATTGTTTTGTGTGGATTAGCGTGATCTTTTATTCTGTGTACGAAGTTTTCCTGGCTCGCAACGATCTTCTTGGAAGTTAGTTTGTCTGCTACGTTATTCTGAGATATAGTTGGATACGGGGAGAAATGATTGAATGATGAAAATTAACAAGAATTTTTTTGATGTACAGTGTTCGGTGTTATCATTGAGAGTGATGGTCTGGTCCCAGGATGGAAGTGGATAGGAGGAATACGTGAGGTTGGTGACATCCGATGGGTGATATGTATTGGATTCTTGAAACAATTGATACCATGGCTGTTTATCCAATTGTTGATATCACAGACTCTCAAGTATATGAAAATTCATGAAACGGTAATTAAGGCATTTCCATTGATACTTTTAGTGAGAATATTCGGAATGATAGGTCACATTCTGCAGGATTTTAAGTTTATCTAATGGAACAATAATGATATTATGGTATCTGAAAAACATAGGAAAATTTATATTAGTACTCAGGCAATTTTTGGTACACAAGTCATTGACGATTCGGTGTTGCTCGAAAGACATTCTTGCGATACCAATATAATCTCACATATTATTTTGATGAATTTTAGAAATTCTTTTGTTCGGTAAATTCTGAATTCAAGTCAATGACAATTGAGTAGCAATCTTATATTTTCTAAGTTTTCGTTTCAAATTCACCCAAAACGATTGACAAGGATTATTTTCTTGAATACCATCTCAGCAAAAAGTTAAAGATTAAAATCTGTGAGAAACAATAAAAATTCACAATCTCTGCTGGGTCATTCGAAAGAAGGATCCTATCATCTTCGAAACAATACAACGCGATGCTATGAATCTAATCGGAATCAGATACGCACGATAATTTGCAGAATGCGATTGATTTTGAATACTTCTGACTCCATAATTTTCATTCAAATTTATATCATTGCCATTGATACATTTTTTCCCGCCTTTCAGTCAATATACTGTTGGTATATTGTTTATACTGGTGCATTCTTATTCAACTATTGTGGCTATGACGGACTGCGATATTTGTTATATGCGCCATGTTTGATGTGTTATTTTAAATTCTTTTCGGACAAATTCCGCATGAATATTATCATACTAGTGATTGCCTTGATGAATCCGTATTCGCCACAAATCATCGACTTGATAGCTCCTATTTCTGCTGAACCTCACAAGTTTTTCATATTGAGAGTTGCATTCGACTGGACATTATTGAGATCAATCAGTTGTCACGCGGGGAGAGATGATGAAGATCACAAAAATTTCTTAGAGTTCGCAAAAGATGCCATTCGATCAATAGCTTATTGTTGGTATTTGCCTACACTTTTTATGGGCCCGTATATAACATATGCTAAATTCATCAGAAGCGTGAGTATGAATAATTTTCAATGCATTCATTATTGATAACAAAAGTATTCAAACGTAAACTCTAACAGGTTGAGGGGCCTATGGAAAAGTGGACATTGCGCCGAATAATTGTACAGCTATTCAATATCATGCGTTTCATATTTTGGATGTATTTTACTGAATTCATTATGCACTTTGTGTATGCGCATGCTATATCAATTAAACCATATGTGGTGATGCGTCTGAATACATGGGCATTTTATGGATTGGTTTTCTGTTTGGGTCAATATTTCTATCTTAAATGTCTCGTTATTTACGGCATCAGTGGAGAAATGAGTAGAGCTGATAACATAGATGCTCCACCGCCACCGAAGTGTATTGCTCGCATTCATTTGTATTCGGACATGTGGAGGCACTTTGACAGAGGCTTATACGAATACCTTGTTGGGTAAATATATAACGAACGAAAGATTTGTCGATATTTTATATTATTTGACTATCCGTTGATTATTTTGTTGCAGCCATATTTATAAGCGAGTTTTGGATTGGAAAATTCCACAAAGGAAAATCGTGGCAACTTTGTTGACATTCTTGTTTGTACTGAACTGGTTCCCTATAATACACGAAGTGGCGTCTATTGCAATATTCTTCAATTTTATTGGTGTAGTGGTTGAATCTATTGCCGAATCCATTGGAAATTCTGTCACGTATACAAAGTTCCGAGAAAAATATGTATCTTCGAGAAATAACAGACGTCTTAAGTGTTTCTTGGCAGCACCATTGCTTCTATTTTCTATAGCAGTGAATTTGTATAGTATCCATGGGACACAATTTGCTGACCATTTCATAATCACTTTGTCCAATGGTAAGAGTAATTCATGGTACTTAGTAATTAAATCAGTAGATAATTTGAAACACTGAATATTATCTTTGAATTTGTATTTTTTGTTGCAGAACCACCTATCGTCATCGCTTTCCTCATGTTTGCTCTATATTGTTGCAGTCAGACATCAACAGAAATTAAATTAATCGAAAAATGTAGAGAGAGTGACAATGAAAATGGTGGAATTATCGATGAAACACAGATTCGATAACTTCCGCGTAAAATAAAACTCATCCCAACTTTCTCTTATATTTTTTCAATTCTCTGTTGAAGGCGTTCTCTGAAAGAACGAGGAGGAACAGTGAAGGTTTCTTATGATGCGCTTGCACCCAAGTATTATATTTCCTTTCAATAGTTTCAGGACGTGAGTGCAATGATCGTGGCGAACGATAGATTTCTTCAATTGTATAACCATAATCGCGAAGAAGATGTAATATTGCCGATAACTTTTCGATACCAATTGATGCAATAGTGGGATCACGTCTGATGAGCGCATTGACCAACTCAATATCGCAACTAAACTCTCGGGAAATATATTCTTGTACTGTCATTGACTCTTTCAATATACTTCGGCGTAGTTTAATTCGAGCTTCCATCCTAGAATCAAAAGTATTTTGAGTATAGATTTGAAGCATACTTCCTGTATTTGTGATAACATATTCGAACATAATGATAACTACTTATCAATGAGCTCTTCAGGACATCGTACCATCCATGGTTTCAATAGTGATATTCCTGCGCGTTTGAAACGATGATATTTGTTTTCTATTGTTCGGAAAGAGTATTGGTAAATCAAAAAATCTTTTGCAATGTGTTCTCCCAACAGACCTATTTCTGCAACAAACGTAAATTTATGGATGGAAAAATTATTGCCAATGGTCCCTTAATATACCTTTCTCATTCTTATTACTCAATGGGAGTAATAAAATTGGCACAATTTTTCGGCCAGTAAATGATTGTGTAATGATTTTGAATAGTGTATTTAATATCGGAAGATGTTAGCAAAGACAAATTACGTGATCGTTACTATCATGAATTCATTAAAAATGATTAATGTGGCTTTCATAATACTGCATTCATTTATTTTCTACTGTTAATGAATTGTGTTAGGAGGATTACGATGGAAGTATTGACACGATCATCACGTAAAAGTTTCTGAGCATCAAATCAAGATCGAATAATAGACTTTTGGCGTAAAATGTGTCCGCAAATTTTCGGAAATGCTTATAACTTTCAATAAACGTTCTTCATTAGAGAACTTTTGTGGATATTGATTCGATGAAAATGATTTTTCCCGGAATTAATACATTTTGTGTTAAATTTAAGGTTTATGATGATGTAGCTAGGAGGTATATATTGCCAATCCAATAATACGATATTTCCTAACGTTTCATATAATTTAGTTACACGAGACAAGAACAGAAAATCAACGTGCTGCTCAGTCACGAGATATTTTTCTCTTTACCTAGAAGATATTCCGTTATTTTCATCAATTTGGTTATCGATATTGTGAGCATATGCAATGAGTTGCATAAAGCGATGCACATCTTGTAAATATCTTGCTGAAAAATAAAGATTTGTATCAATTAGTCTATGGTAACTGATATAGATCAATTATTTTTACAATTATGAACAAGCTGTTACCTTCAATCGGGTTGATAAATATATGATTCTGTTAGGGTAGGTATGCAAATATTTTCTATCTCCTTTCGTGACAAATGAAAAATTCTCGAGTTCTGTGACTGGTAATTGAAAAAGTGGTATAGCACTATTAATTTCGATATCAATAAACTGAATGGCTTTGACTTTCTTTCTTATATTCGATGTTGTGTCCGCCAAAGCATACATGTTCTCTCGCAGTGTTGATTTGTTAACACCTGCTTTTCGCAGTAACTCATTATTATTTATGATTGTTGGAATTGTTAGTGTGCCAAAAATTTTCCAAGTATCAACAATATTTGTTGCATTCTCTTTCGTCACATCCAAAGTTTTCATCAAACCTGAAATTGCAGCACTCGGACATGTTTTGGATTCATTCAAAAATTGTTTATAACTTTTAACATCCCCATAATCAATATTGAGATTATTCGTCAGAGGATTTTCATAACTTTCATTTTTATGGATAAAACGTTTGTGTGCACTCAATAAACAACGTGTATTTATCAGATTAGTCTTATGAAAAATACTTGTCATTAAACACCATGTTATATTCTTTGCCATATTTCAATTTTTTCCATCGCATGGCAGCAATTCCTATAATTGTTTATAACCAAATTGGAATCAAAACATCACATTGCATTGAGAATTGAGGTTATGTTACATACATCCATACTCACTCTAAACAAAAGAAGACACTCATATGAAGCATAGAATGTGTTGAAGACTTGAAGTAAGCTGTATTTACAAGATCTGAAGGCAACTTCAGACTGAATCGTACTCGTTCCAGAATCCAGCTTGAGATTTTGACTTCAAGTTACCACAGGCACAGAGGCACTTTCCTTCCACGGTCCGCGACCACATGAATGAAAATGTCTTCCTGCGCGTTCCTATGTGCGCGGTTCATTCCTCTGATTACAAAGTAACATCTAAAACGATTTGAAATGAATTATTTTTTAATACTTTCGAACGCTACTTTCTAATCAGGATTTTGAATGCAATTAAGTGCTATCATAAACTTCAAATGCTACTGATAGTAGGCTTCAACTATGAGTAAATCGTTTTAACTGCTACTTTCTAATGAAGCAATATTTAGATAGAATTTTTTCCCAAGGTAAAAATCTTCCATTTTGGTACAATTATGACTGCAGGTGTTTCTATTGCTTTTTCGACCAGTAAAGCTCGTAATTTTGGGTTTGTGGAGCGTATATGTTTGACAGGTAATAATTATGATCATCTGTATTTATTATTGTTGTTGTTATAAACATTTGAGAGAGAAATTGATGTGGGATTTGAAAAAAAAAAATATTGGTATAAAATAAAACCAAACTAAAATAAAAGTCTAATATCCAATTAACTATGAAGCTTGTCGTTGGGGAAGAGTTTCAATATTGTTTGCTCTAGACGAAAGACTCTCTCTAGATAATTCTTCGTAATTGAATGATAATAGCCGGCTGTTCCGATTTATTCATTGTTTCATTAAAAAAAAATATGAAATGATCCGATTGAATTTTTATTATTTTGTGTCGAGATTTTATGCCACTCTATTTATAATGTACCAGTTAATTGATAGGTGCGGGGTTTACTTTCTTGAGAAGAAAGTCAACAAGTTAAAGTTCATATTATTCAATGGCATCAGCTATATATTCAGTTGATAATTAGCGCGCGCAGTGCTGTGTGGGTGGTCGCAGCTGATTTGTGCATTCCATTGAAGAGTTTGATTGTGAGAGAGAGGGTCCAATTATCTACGAGTGTTTTCGCAGAGGTGCTCAGCTGACTCTTCGGTCAATTGTTGTTTTTATATTTTTCAGGAAATATGAATCGTTTGATTAGTTAAAATTAGCTGAACTGACAACCGAAAGTGTTTGGTCTACATGCGCATTTGTTGTGGTGCGATTTTTGTTTGATAAAAATAATAAGAGAACATCTTATTATTTTTACAATTCGAAGGTTAAACTGAAAAATTTTTGATGCAAACAAGGACCAGAACGAATCTAACCGCTGTAAAACGATGCGCAAAACAATGACGTTTTAAAAATCAAAAAATCGCACTCTGATAATTTCTAACGTTTCTCTGAATTCATGGAATATTCATCAGCGAAATTGTTGATGATGTGCCATTGTTACCTTGAAATAATGTTAATATGGAAAAAAATCTTTGGAATGTCACTGACAGATATTTAATTTTGAGAAACACTTTATTCCAGGCTGCAAACAAGCTCCACAGGGTTGGTTTTTATTTTCCACCACACAAGAGCGCATTGCGACAGGGGTTAATTGATCAAGATCCCATACTGGACATTCGTTGTGATCCGCCGACGCTGAAGTTTATGAAAATATTTGCAGCATTTTATTAGCACGTTTATTAATTTTCTCGCGACTGTTTATCAAACAGCTCAAGATTCAAACAAAAATTTAATGCGTAGTCTACTCTGTTAGATTTCGCCTCAAGCATTTTTGTAGAGATTTAGATGCTAGTTCAAATTATTGCACTATTTGAGAGGATTATAGTGAATTATGACGTTTGAAGAGTAACAAGTGGTGATCTAAAAACTTGGTGGAAGATTCATTTTTGAGAGTCGTTTCTGCCTACATTTTTCTACGAATGCGAAGAAATTTATTAATTATAATTATAAGGTTCATGATTTTCTTCAATAATACATATTCAAGAATCGACTAAAACTAACATTTCATTCGTCTGAATTATTAATTTGTACTTTTTCTCAACGTCGATATATGTATACAACAAGCGCTACTCCATCAATGGAAAAGTGTAAGTCAACGGGTGGTTTTCACTGAAAGCGTTTTCATAAAACTCCTGTTCAACGTGACTGTGATACTCTAAATAAAAAACTATTTGTTCCGTAACACGTTCAGTGTTGTAGTGCATTCCGTTTGTTGATAAATGGCAACTTCAAAGCGATTTATTCTTTCATTTGTAAGCATTTTTTCACGATAAATTTCCATCGTCTTGATGGGTAAATATAAAAAAATATTTGAGTGATGAATGAGAACATTAAGCGAATTGTTTCTAGAAAATAAATTTAATTTTGTTTGAATAAATTTGAAGAAAATTAATTTTAAAATACCATAAGCTGCGGATGTTTTTGGCGACAGGAAATTATTTTTTGATGAATCTGTTTTTCAATCTCATGACTTTATTCAATCTATTTCCAGGGAATAGGGTAGAAGTGGCGGATTTGGCCACCTCTGTACTCTTTTTGGCCACTGTGAATTTAAATCAACCAATAGAAAGTCTTGATGTTTAATATATAATTTTAATATATTCATAGAATGATTTGAACAATGATTTGGAAATAAAGTGGCCAAAAAAGGTACAGTTGCTACAAGGGGTACTTCTACCCTATAATGTTATGAATCGACCCCCCCCGCCCCCCCCCCCCCCCCCCCCCCCCCCCCCCCCAGCCCC
>JAPYZH010000828.1:0-16188 GCA_030523085.1 Meteorus colon | reverse complement strand
CCCCCACTTTGTCACCGTTTTCAATGCTTTCCAATGCTCTCTTACGGCAGAGAGTCACAAAGTGGGGGTACGATTTACCCACGATCTGGCTACACTGATCGGGACGGAGCAATATTTCACAATTCCATAGATTTGAAGTGAAACGCTGCACTCACTGCAGTGCATAGCTCGCTGCTAAGAGCTCGAGGTAGTTCATGCTACATTTTTCGTGCCTCGTCTCCCAAAACCCGTGGCTACTTTTCCCTCACAATGAGTACCTCATCCCGTCAGAGAAGCGTCTGAGCTAATCTCTAAGGCAAATACTTTCATTCTAATTTCATTAAAACCTTTGCTGATATTCGTTTTCCACCACAGTAAATCTTCCCGTACTCTCTCATTAATTGTTACTTTCTCTTGTAATCATTATCGCTTGTTATCAGGGCCAAGAATTTTTTTCTCTCTAGTTTCTTGCAATACGTTAAACAATACGCTACTGCCGGGGTTGCTGCGTTGAATGTACCGAGAAGACTCGCTGATTCGCAAATTTTATGTGTGGTCTTTTCCGTAAAGGGTTTGAGCATTTTCTAGATTTTTTCTATTTTTTTCTGTGATAGTTCAAGTCTATATTGTACTGAATTTATAATAAGACCAATAAATTCACAGCGCTGTGTTGGAATTAGTGTACTTTTTTCCTCGTGAATTAAAAATTCAAGCCGCTCTAGACAAACCCTCAATTGTGCGATATCTTTTATACAATTATCATACGATTGATTAATAAGTAGAATATCGTCAATATATATTACTGAACGGACGCCTTAATCTATGGTAACGTAAATGGGCTCGCATTGAGGCCGAACAGAAGGCATTTAAATTGAAACAATTTGCCTTGGAAAGAAAATCTTGAAAATTTTTTATGTGGTGTATAAACAAGTACTAGATAATACGCATCCTTCAAATCTTTTTTTCTCATAAAATCGTTTCTTGATATTAAGTTTTGCGCCGTCCGAATGTCCTCCATTTCAAAATGCGGCGCTTCTACGAACTTATTTAGTTTTTTCAGATTAATTATGAATCTGTTTGACCCTTCCTGTTCGGGCATGAGAAAATACGACGAAAGAAACTGCTCTCCGCAGCTTTCGTACTCTTCTATTGCCTCAATCAAGAGTGATTTCTCTATGCGTGATCTCAACCTTAATTTCTTATGACGCAGTTGGGTCTTCGCCCAGCAAGTCCAGGAAATCTCCCTTTCTTGCAGCTCGTTCGCAATCCATAAGCTGAACGATCTCCCCTTCCTCTGACACCTTGTTGGTTTCGGATGAGAGGGTTTGCTCTTTGGGAGTTTCGTCGGTACTTCCCGCCGCCTTCTCATCCTCCCTATCATTTCGTTTTTCTGTTAACAAAAGGAGAAAGGGGGATCGGTAGACATAACCTTTTTTGGTTTGTTATCGCCTTGTTCACGCTGACAGGGTGACATCCGCAAGTTGAAGATTACGCAATTTCTCTCCATTGTCTCGGGAATCCGTGTGGAATTCATTGAAATATGTGAACCTACCTCTAAGCTTCGTGTGGAACTGATCATTGAGGTTTATTCGGTATCCAGAGAGAATTTTTCTCCCTCTCTCTCTCTCGGTTCCGATCTTTTGAAAAAAGCATAAAGAGGAAAGAAAGGAACTTGTATGATCCTTACCTGGGAGGAAGTCTTGATTATTTTCTTTTGGCAGCATAGAATCACGCGATGCCATGCCCCGTGTCCATTCGACCACGAGACTAGTGAGGTTATCTGATTGCTTCTGCATATTTTAGAGCCTCGTATCCTCACTTTTTTTCCTCTCATTAGATCTCGACCTCGATCTCTTTTTTTTTCTTTTCTTCCGGCATATCGGAGACCTCAAAATTCTCAATATTGGCTTTAAAAATATAACTCTAACTCTTACTTGTTGTTCGTGTCACACAACAAAACGATATGCGGGTAGAGGGCGCTACCGGATAGCATCAGGGGCATAGTCAGGGGTACCCTCACACGAGATAAAAAAATTGAAAATTGTGAAATTAGCCGCAACTGACGTTATTACGTGGTGAATCATCGAGAACGAGACGCGTAATATGATTGCAAGTCGAATTACTAATTGATTTGCTTGTCATGGACATGTTGATATACTTGGATGTAATTGTGCAGGATGTTGAATCAATGAAATCTGTTACAAACATCGATTTGGTCGATATTTACACTTACAATTGTTTATGGAATATTTCTTTCATCAGGATCATGAATCATTTCCAACATTGGCTGATTGTTACTCAGAGATGAACTTCACCCACAATGCAAAATATGGAAGCACGTTGCACCAACTCTGCTCTACAATCCTACATTCAAAGGGATTCCGGAACAATATCTCCGGATTCTTATAACTTCCCTGTTCCCCACGAACCCTATGATACAATTATTAGTAGTAGAATTCTAATCTGTGAGCACTATTTCTCAGGCTCGGATTTCGAGCCCATGACGAGGGGCCATATTTTGATGAAGATCGAAACTGTATTGCATACCTCATGAGACCATCAAACGAAATCTGTGAAAATTGTTTGTCATGGGGCCTGGCTACTAAAAAGCATTTAAAAAAATATTTCAAGTGATGGGACCACACATTTCAAATTCCTACATTTATTTCAGAATACGTAATGACATCAATACTTCGGCACTTTATGATTCCAGATCACCAAACCGTTGCTTTTTCATCAAAAAACCTCCGTCTCTCGATAAAATGAGAATGCGTAAAATTTGGACTGAAGACGAGCAATGCCAATGCTACGGATATGATTCAGCACGGACTCGGCGAAAGGTGATTTTCTAGTTGGTACAATTTGCAATTACAGTGGAACCTCCCGATTTTATCGCGTCCGGGAGGCCTCCGCTGGGAAAATTTGGAAGTAATACCGCTTCCTTACTATTCATCTTATTTTAAACATCTCATGGAGAGGATGCTACGTCACTGAATAGGTTGCGAAGAAAATGAAAATGGATGGAGAGAGAGAGCGAAAGAGCTAGTAAGAATACATAATGGGGGATCGTATTCTTACTCTTGAAAGAGAAATGAGACACGAAGAGAGGCAGATAATTCGAAGGTTCCACTATAATTGCTCTTTCATTTGAACCAAAGAAAGAAACAGCGATCATGTCTTCAGCTTCGAAATTTCTAAATTTTTCGGCATCATTTTGTAGAAGACAAGGATAGAATCATCACCACAAATTGGTAAATAAATTTATAATCACGTTCTTGTCATTCTAGCCATTGATGCATAGGCTATGTGGGATCTCCATTAAGGACAAATGTGCAACCAACCTCAGATGTAATGATCAGGAGCGTAGGTCTCATAAAGTGCCGTTATCTCTTGATGGAACGTTATGTGGTACAAATGCCAAAGGTGTGAGTGAGGTGAGGCAATCTGCTATGGTGTACATTTATTATGAATCCATATTAAAAATTTCGTGCAGCATTAGCTAAAAACTGTCGAAATTAACAGCATAGCGTACAGTCCTAAACATATACTAGACTGAAAACAGTTATTTTTCAAACGCTGACCATTTCAGGTCTTTATTAATCAATTTGTTTTCACTTAATCATGAACTCTCGATTTAGATTTGCTGGAATAAGGAATGTCCGCCAATTCGAACACACGAACAAGAAAGAAGACTAGATATAATTACGGGAAACATCTAAGCGGATTGAATTGTACAGAGGCATATTTGTGTGATCATATGTGACATCAGATAATACGTCATATGCCCACGTATGTGATGATTTGATGAATATACAAATAGCTGACTATCAAGTTACGGAATATAATGCTATGTAATACTCGATATAAACACTCAGAAAGGTTGATAATGAATAAACATGATCTTGACAAAATATTCCGTCCACATCGCAGCATTATATTGCCCTCGAGTTCTTTGCGCTACAGCGAGACATACGTTCTAACTCTTTTGTTGTAATTTCTATTCCACCCTACTACGGTAATGATTCTCTGTCAATTCACGTAAATTATTCACTCTAGTAACGTATGTCAGTAGACAAAAAACCCTTAGGGATTTCTCTCAGCTTCAAGTGGCGAGTCCAAGAAATGTTGAAGGTGACAGTTAGTTATAAATGACTACACTGAATTTTCTAGGCGGTGGTAGAAGTATTATTGATATAATCTCAGGAATATATTCATGTGTATAATAGAAATGGTGACTCTGAGAAACGAGAAATAATAGGAGGCGAGCTGAGGCCTTCCGTCACCCTCAATGATTTGGTACTGGAGAACGATATAAAAGATGATTGAGAGTTGCATCAAACAGTTCGAGTGAACAGTTCGTTTCAATTCGTACTTTGTTTGAATATATGGATAAACGATCAAATTGTCACTCTTTCGATCGTTCTACGTCAAAACCTAATACGATTAATCGCCAAATATACATCTCAACTTCATAACATCAACCATACCGCAAAATATAAATTTACTTCATGTATATTTCTGATACATGCATCATGTATAGACTCGTTTCAGGTCAAAATATTAATCGCATAATACATAAAATTTCACTGAGCAAAACATAGAGAATATGTCGTAACGTTATCAATGATATCAATCTCATCATTCGCAAACTGAAATAGGTTCCTGGTTATTCAATGAAATTGTAGATCTGTGAACAATTAGGTGGGGCTTCATAAAGCATCCATAGGTTCAGTACATTTGTACAACATCCAATAAAACAAGAGTGATATTGCCAAGACCAATCAAAGTTGTCGATAAAAAATGGTAGCATCGAATAGAATCAAGTGAAGCCTCATTAGGCACATATATTTTTATTGTATCTTCACATCATCGTGACTTGGTGGGCAATTTGTGTTATTGACGTGATACTCTGACGCACTAATGTTAACCCCAATAACTTTTTGCTGGCGACTCATTATTATCTTGAGACCCGGATATTTGAAACGTTGATAATTATTGGGCCCCACTCTCGATTTGAAGCCTCACTACCCTTAAGTAATTTTTAACACATGATCACAATATATTATTCCGATAATTGTATAAGGAAACTTTGGAATATGATGAATATGTTTTATGCTATACAATTTGAACTGATCATGAGGGTGACTTCGGATTTATCGCTATTCGTTCCAGTTCTACTTATATATGCCCCTTTCATAGGTTGCAGAATAATTTTTATGAACGTTATCATGGTAAACTTACATGAGGAGTATAGAAAAAAATAATAATAATGAAATGGTTATTATATCAAACTCATATGACCATACCAGTGATGGGTTGAACGGGTCACCTGTAAACGGGGAACAACGGTGGACTGGAAAATACAACAGAGTGTTATTAAACGATACATCACAAATGATTGTAGTGGCATCAGTATCAATTAGAGAAGTAATAACGAATACGGTGATGGATTTATGGATTCATACCGGAGATGCATTCACATGATCCAAATTTAGAAATGCAGTATATTGGGAAGATTGTAGAATTTTCAACGCCAGTTCGAGTTATTTATTTACTGTAATACATGCCGATATAGTGCATAATCACTACTGCAGTGATAATAACTAATTAATGAAGATTTAAAGTCTTATCCAGATGTGAAGACCATTTTTCCATTGTATCATGACATTCCTATCATTTTTGACGTTTTCATGTGAAATGTGTTTTAGATAAACGTAAATAAAAATCGAATAGGAAAAATGCTGATTGCGGTTGCACAACGATCCATGAAATTTGATGTGAGCTGAAGTATAGACATTATCCTTGTTCAAATTGAATATCACCATGATCTAGCTTTTGTTGTGAAGCATAAGCGGAATTTTCAACGGCTGATCGATAACCTAATCAGAATAGTGAATTATTGAAATTGACGCATGATTTTTTAATATAGTTGAGAAGACGAAGGGAATGAGAACAACTACAATAATCAAATATGAATCTATTCCTTCATGCGACGAATGTATCGGCGCACGTGAAGACGTTGAAATTCTTAACAGTTGACTTTCACGGTTTCTCTGTGGCAAGGACGTAATGACGACCACAGAGTGGATATAAATCTATTTATAACAATATGAACCATTGCGAGGTGACAAATATTTATTCTGAAGAATATGATTTTTCCGATTCTAACGATTCAGTAGTATCGAGTTTCCATTTACAATATCAGATCTCTACAGGCATTAATGACAAACTGATACTATAAATTGCTGCTAAATACTGATAGTTCATCTCTATTCCATGCCATCAGATATGTTGCATTTCATTTGTTCACTCGATATAAATATTCGTCAGCTTACGTCCTATTCCAAACCCGCATCATCCACACCAATTGGTGTAACGAAAAATAGGAATTATCGTGGTTGACGACTGGTGTTGTCAAGTAGAACTGTGTGATTCAGCAAAATTGTTCGAGTTTTTATCAGTTACACATTAGTTCACTGTGCAATCACTGAAATCGGGTGGGCAATCCGTGTTGTCAATGAGATATTTTTGCGTATCGATGTTTACCCCATCTAATTTTTTCTGACGACTCATGATCAACTTGAAAGTAGGAGCCTCCCAATGTACTCTACTTTTTATTGTGAAATTGTAGTAGCCATGCGACATCAGAGGAGGATAAATCGCATTCAGAACTGCAAACATCCAAAACCATTTTCATGTAGTTTGTTATCGAGAGTCGATGAATGAATTAATTTTGAAATGAATCCACTTTTAATTGATTAATTTTCAACTTACCGTATTTCTTCCCATCATATTCTGCATCAACTTGGAAAACATTATCATGTGAAGTACTCATGGTAAGTTCGGCATGGAAACTCACAGTTACCCACTGACTCGTCAACTTATCGAAGAAATCCAAAACACCGTTCAACAATCCGGATTCTTCTTCTAAATCAATGGTCCAGCATTCCGGCTGTAGGTCGATGTGCTCGAAATTTTCATCAACTTGATGAACTGCCAAAGCATACCAAGTTCCAACTAGCTGCGAAACAGTTACATTTGAAATTACCAAATATGCTATGACAGTGAAGAACTTATATTATATGGCTTTACTATATCAAAATTTCATCATTTGTGGGGAAACGTAGGGAAGTTCAATTGATGTCGAGACTTTTCAAACACATTGAATTTTGAGTCATTATCTCAATGTGACGGAAAGAAATGTGAATTGCCTGAATCTTTGAAGCTATGATTGAAAAGAGTGATGTATGAGCAATGATAATGATGAAATATTGACTATATTTCAGAAGGAATGACCCTCTGGAACATCGGAAAAAGTACCATGAAAAGAAACAGTAAAAATAATCACGAAGGTAACAGTTACAATGGAAAAAAAAATAACGGCTGAGGCGATCTAATTATTTATTCTTACCGAAGATGCATTTGAAATATCCGAGTTCTCGACGCCTGCCCTGACGATGGAAAAGCCCAAACTGACTAATGCAATTGAAATCAGGATTCTGTTTAAGAACATTTCGCACAAATATTGGTAATACGAATGAAGAATTTTTCAATGAAGAGCTCAATTCAAATTTATCAAGAAACGACAATCGTTCATGTGTTCACCAGTATAACAAGAAGTCACTTTGTCAAATTTTTAGAAGCGTCCCATTATTGTTAAAGACGTATGTACATGCCGACGGAATTTACTATCACTACGATGATAAGATAGAAATGTAGAGTAATATAACCCAAATTATATCAAAAATCGAATACGACTTTTATGTGTTTTCAATTACATTTTTATTGATGTTGATATGTGAATAAATGACCCTTTTCAAGTTTGTAACAAACACCATTCGATCACGTACACAGAATATGCCGGCTTTATTTTACCATTCTTGAGTTTTACTGTTCATAAACTATTCTTACCTCGGATAACTATGGAAAGTAATCCGATTGATTCCTTGAGTACGTGACGATAGGATAGATAACAAATCAGCACAGCAATAATAGTTCAAATAAATGATTTGTTTTTTGTCATACGAAGAGAATTCTTTTGTTCAGTCAAGAATTTTTCAGTTTCGACGCCTAATATATTCGATAAAATCAAATTTCGAGTTGCCACATTTTATTGCCTCAGGGTGAAATTGATGAGTAATCAAATTATTAAATTCCCAAACGTCATACGTCGAAAACTGATACGATGAATGGTCGTTGAATACCAATAATTTATCACAACTTTACGGCGTCAAACAAACCATAATATTTCTACTCACATCACGTATATTTTTGACTTATTTTTAGTGGATCTGTCTCCAAGTTCAATACTGCTCATACACACTGAATTGCACTGAATTACAATACAACGAATATGTAATAACAGAATTTATCTTTTTCCTGTGATTAAATTTATCATTATCGATATCTTTCGCAAACTGAGTTAGATCACTATCGTTGTCAAATATAATTGTACATCTAGATGATCGATAGATTGATTGAAACAATGAGACAGGTCTTTTTAATACATCCATAGTTCAGTACATTAGAACACCATCGCGCTAAACAACAGTACCATAGTCAGGACCAGCTGGAATCACTGAGCGAAATTGTAGATTAATACAAACCCGAATCAAGCTTGATTTAATACGCATATTTTTATTGTATCGCCACATCATCAAAACTTGGCGGGCAATTCATGTTTTCAATGAGATTTTGAGGTGCTCCAAGATTCACTCCAATTAATGTTGGCTGGCGACTTATGATCACATTGCGGTTGGGATATCCACGCTTCTTATCTCCATGGACTGTTAGCACCACATAATCATTTGACTGTATAGGAAAATACAGAACACTTAGATCTGAAAACATTGAAATACATCTCTGGTGAAGTATATTGCGTCCAGTGGAGAAATGACGCAATTGATTCAATTTTTACCTTCATTTTGTCTATCGTGATCTATACCGACTCTAAAGAAAATATGGCGCTGATTCCTTCGAACACAGCTAATGTTGAAGGATGTAGTGAACCTTTCATCTCTCGCGCCATCAATGAAGTTTGATACTCCAATCAATGAGCCTGATGTTTCGGATATTTCAATGGTCCAACACTTGGGCTGTAAAAGTGTGTTTTCGAGTCTAGCAACACCCAGTACATACCATTTACCGACCATCTGTGAAACAATTAAATTAAAAATCAATTCCGGCTCAGCCTCTATGAAATTTTCTAATGTAACTCATATATCAGGTAAAAGTATACATCAGAAACTCCAATCCATGCAACATTTGTACCAACGATGTTCGCTACTTCATCAATCTGAAGTCACCAAACAATATTCTGAGGCGTTTTCCACAGAATAAAAATAGTAAAGAGAAAGAGGTCACTGATTAATGTTCAAGATTCATCATATTTTAATTGACTTTTTTTTTGTCATAATATAATATCCTAAGTATTCTCGGCACTTCCAATTCAAGCAATCCGTGGGCAATCCGCCACGACACGATAACTGTAGTGTTATTGAAGATAGTAATAATGTATTCATTCAAGTATACCTGAGATGGATCCAATAAATTATTGATATAGTCTGAAGCAGTGAAGATCTAAGACATACGTCAAAAAGAAATGAGAATGAGAGATATTAATATTGCACTAATATATCTCGATAGTCATGAATCCGTTAACTCATGCAACCATACCCGAGATGGATCCAGATAGTCATAGCTGTGCTCAGTACCTCTCGAAATCCCCGCAGAACCTAACATGGGATGAGGGATGTTACAATTTTGAAGTGGAGTAAATATTACAGTTGTAGCAATGAAGGTTTGGTGAATTCATCAAAGTTACAATGTGAAGCAGTTGATATCAAGACTAAACAAAATAACTGGAGATGTTTCAGGTTCTCAATTTTGAATCAATAGAATGCAACGAAAATATTCATGTCAACATCCACCAAATGAAAAAAATCTTCCTCTTTTTTCAAAAACACAGAGTTAACTTCTATTATAATTCTTGATTGGAGAGACATTCTCAATTCGTATGGGGTTTATCATGAGGTTGGGAATTAGCAGACTCCTTGGATGGTTAAATGTAATTATTTCAAAGTTTAATACTTGCAAAATAGTCGATGAGACAGATGGGCGAATGAATACAGGTAACTTACAAATGCAGATGAGTTGCAGTACGAAAAATTTATTCACAAGTCGTGGCATCTTCAATATTTTCAAGATCTTCACAATCAACTTATTTTAGCAGTAGAAAATGCTTTGTATATATATGCCTTCATCAATATATGAGCGGGGATTATTAGTTCAGAATAACACAAACAAAATTAAAGAATCCAAATTCTTATCATTTCCTGTTTGATGTTTTCATTGTCAATAACCTTCAGATGAATAAAACCAAAAATAGTTCTGAACATCTAGAGGTGATATTATATAACCAAGTTGGAATTGTATATAATATCAGTCTCGTGAGTTTCGTATGGTTCATTGATAAAATTGCTCAATTCTTTATCTCTCACCTGATTAAAGATTGGAATTTTTTGTTATCGTCAACATTTCCTGCTAAACAGTTATTTTTGTGAATTGATATTTATCAGAGTTCGAAATTCTGTAGAGTATTTGAGTTAACTCTGACGAATTCAACAACATGTGATTGTTCAAGATCTAAAACTCTATGGATACCAAAAAAATGGAAAAAAAAAATAAAATTTTCACACTGTCAAGTATTATATCAATTAAAAAAAAAAGTTTCGACTTTATTGAACATTCAGATCTTGAAATTGATGGATTTTTTAACAAAATGTTCAATATGAGAATGCGCACACCTATCTATTTTCAACGGATGATATTGAGGTTCTATTGAAAACAGATATACGTAAGCAGTGAAATGAGTTTTATTTATCACATATTTCATGTAGGCTATCTTTATACAACGAATACATCGAATTCTCTTCATGATTGGTAGATAAAACTTTGTGAGAAAAATTCTGCTCGCCCCTCTGCAAAATTGAATAAAAATAAACCAGTGAAAACGAAATAATGAGGACTAATGTTCACTAACACTATTATATTATTAGTTATCCATAATATGGCTATCGCTAAACGTCTGTTTAAATTTTTTCTTTCTAAAATTAAAAGCAAATGAGGGATTCGCTTACGTCCACCGGTTGTAAATGAACGCAAGAGCTATTTGTTAACGCGATTGTCAGAAGAATATTTCATCGGGTTCGTGTACATAACTGTACAAAGTTATGAAAGAGCCCCATACGGAACAGTTTCATCAACCACCATCCCAGAAGAAAAGTCTGCCGAGGTCGCTACTACTCTACTCTTGGACATTCAATAATGGGAACAACTCGGCCATGTTCCGGTGTCTAATGAATGTCTAGTTGATGAATTTATGGTTCGCAAAAATCGAATTTAACAAATGTTTCGCATAAAGTAAGTTCCAGTGTGCGTGGGCCCAATATGGTTTTGTTCAGGACTATTGTCAGACTTTATGAATGCTTAATTTTTTTGTCAATTATTATTTATAGTTACCTCTTTAGATTATGCTTCTCATAAAAGCACTTAAAGCAGCTCCTGCCGTGCCAATTACAAATGTCAATACTCGAAAGCTTAGGATTGAGCCTGTTGCGCCTACAGTCTGAGATATGGCTACAACACTCCCCGCTTTTGTCACACCGCCAATTGCCAATTTTGACATCATGCTGGCTGCCCAGCTGCCTGCTGCTATTCCCGCTGATGTGAAACCAATTCCTGATAAAATTAGCGGTATTCCCACGATTGCAATCACTCCGCCCGCTAGCAAATAAAACATTTTTCGTAATTATGATGCAAACGTTCAAAGCGATTGACTATGAGACAGCGCGGGAGACAAATAGTCGCTTTATAATTGTGATGCAGCTATGGGCTACTGACTAACCGCAGTATATAATTTCTCCGTTCATCGCTATATAAAACGTGCGCGAGCTCTGTCTCGCTTTTTGCAACGTCAGTTCATTTCATGCTGATAACTTGTTGGAGTGATACTGCGAGACCTTAGATTGTGAATAATACAAAGAAAAAATATTCTTCAACGAATGAGGTCAGACTTGTACTTGGCCATTGTGAGAGCACGTCTCTGAATACACTCGCGAAATGATTATTCCGATGACAATGATAATATTTTTTGCGATGTATAAAAAATTTAATATTCTAAACCCAAAGGAAGAAGTTTTGCAGCAAATCTTTATTCTCATCCAGAGCCGTTTTGTCAAATGTATCATTGAGTATAATTAACTTTGAATGATGTATCTATTCAGATATCATTTATATCTGACGATGGCTCGATATTAAGCCGTTCTGGAGGCTCAGTAATTCAATCATTACACACAATCGATAGATAACTGATCTTTATTGATGACAAATTTACAATCAACATTCCTAGATCTGAGTGATTACTTGAACATAGCCATTGGGAGGTTAACAAATTTATCTGCCATTGAAGTTTGTGAGCTCTCAGTATCGCATTCAATATCACGGTCAGAAGACAAAATTCGTGAAGAATGCAATTTCACATTCTTTCAATTGCCTTCGCGGAATTTTTTTTCTGCTTCATCTTCATTTACGAATTATTAGAAATTTTTTGACGAATTAATCAATCAATGAGGCACTAGGAGTATTGGAACACTTTAAAAATTCCGTACTAATGACACACCATAAAAAACTGCAATTTCCTGGTTCATGTAAATTTTAAACGTAAAAACACTGAAATGAACGGTATAAGACATGCACCAACAAGTATTCAGGATATAAGAAAGCTGATTTTTGGTCTCTGATTTCTCCCACTCTTTTCAAATAAATCAATAAAATAGTTCTTATTCTTGCGTTACTCATAGATTCCAAGTAGAACAAAAACAGATGGAAAAATGTTGTGTTTGGAGTTCGATGAACAAACATTGAACTTGCTAGATCTTTCCCTTCCATTCCAGTTGCAACACTGCAAAGAATTCATAACAAAGGTCGTAGTTGTGCAGTTTGGAAAACAGATTTTCGACAAGAGCAACCCTCATGAACCGACTAATTTTTCTAAATAATACAATGGCAACGAGTGCTGATGGGTGCAGAGTAATTTCGAAGCCATGCAAAAAAACCTTGAACGTGTTAGTAGAGTTGGTTGATAAGTACTAGTGTGAACAGAAGTGTATAGGAGAGATAGTAAAACAGAGGAAGAGCGATGAGTACATTAAAGGCAGATGTTTTGACCCAAGCATCGCTAATTTAGAGTCACGACGGTCATTTGGCCATATACATTGTCGGTGCACGGCGATCAGTGGCCTTGCGATACGTCAAATTAGCCCATATCTCATGGGCTTCTTTATCACACCATCGATTTGTGTCCATTGGCGCCCAGCTCCGTTTATTCAGATAGTTCCACATGAAAATATTTGCATATTTATGCGTTTGTAAACAATTTTTTTATTGTTCATGTCGTTGTCATCATATGCAACTTGTTCGATGGGGTCAAGGAAAATATTAAATACCTCGTAAGGAGAAAACTTTATATTTGTGCAGGTGACGATGAAATATCATGGGAATAGGAATATTCATTTGGTGATATTGAATTTGGGAATAAATTTATTTTTGTTATGAATATCTAGAAGGGGATTTGAGAGATCTTAGTGTTTAACAATAAGCGATCGGATATGTGGGTAATAAAGGAATTGATACTTATGCTTAGAGGAGACTCATCACATTCAGTGAATTTTCGTCATCTCCGTTGCCTAAAAAAAAAATTCAAGGAATATGGTAATGAAAAGCAATAACTACTGATCGCGTATGACACTTAATTGACCACTCAATTCTGCCGTTCTATACCCGGCAAAAAAATCTCTGCATACGACGCATAGCTACGCCTTTGTCATCAATCACATTTCAGCAATCCTCATGCATCTCACCAGACTCTCTTCACGCCCTTTCTCACTCTGACAAAACGCAAATGCACATTCGTTATATAGATAGATATTTCGTGACAATATGAATGCACATTTCATTATCTTACATACTTTCACAATTATACGCATGAGAAATTCTCCTACTTTATCGCCGCCATTAACCACAAAATTGTAAACATTCTGTTTTCCTTTAAACCCACCATTTGAATATTCCCAACCAATGTATGTGTATATTTGAATATACAACCGTCTAATGTGCTAATTTCTCCCGAACAGCTCACCGGCAAATATTTATTTTTAACGACCGCAGTGCCACACCCATGTTTTTTCATACTATGCTAATACATGCAATTATTCGCGTTCTTCCATTGTTTTCCTTGAATGCCGAGTTAATTGTCTTTCGATTTAACGTTTTTCCATTGCATTTTTATTGTCATTCCAACCGCCCACGTACTTCCACACCCTACACTCATTCACAACTCAGTGCTCACTACAATCCCCTACAATTGTATTCGGCAGTTAAACAAATGCTGCTTTTATAGTCATCAAAGACTTTTCATTAAACGCAAAGAATTTTCCACTAGTTGATGATATACTCATCTGTATGAATTTTTTATAAGGCATATTGTTTTGTGCTGAGAGTGATAAAGTTAGGACGGAAAAATACCAACACGCGAATTGAGGTAGGAAAAAAATGAAACGAAACGTAGCAGATTTTTGCATGGGGCTGTCGTTTGCGATGGTATAAAACAAAAATGGGAAAACTTTCAAAGCATCTCCTCTACATGCGACGCGAAAACGCAAAGTATTTGCGTGTATAGTGGGGGTTTGAAAAGTATACACATATACGTGTGTTATTTTATATGAATATAATATCCCACAGAGGAGTTTCTCAACAAAATAATCTTTTTTTTTTTTTTTTTTTTTTTTTTTCGTTCCACTTCTATTTATATATTCGTCGAGTTCTCGTTCAGTAATAACTAAAAATGAGCTATATTCTCTCCATTATCACACATAACACGATTGTTGAATTCCATTTTCAATTATACAACTGCCTCGGAAACGTAAGGCTTTGGATTGAAAAGTGCGAATAAGCATTCTGTTTAATCATAATATTTCATGCGATGATGTTCATTATACAGTCATTCCATATTTTCGTCGGAGAATTTTCTGGAATATGAATTGTTCCCACCAGTGAATGGATTGGTACGTTCTCACATATCAACCCAAATGTTTACCTATCACCCAAACACATTGATCACTATCTTTTTTTACTTTTCTCAATAAATACTTGATGCATGTGATGAATACATTTCGTTCATCGCCCTGTTTGTGTCCACCGTCAATACTGAGAGAAATGTAGAGCAGCTGTATGAAACAAATTTAAGGGGGTATTCTGGTCTAGAAGCCTACTTTTTAGGTATTTTTCCAACTAGGATAAAGGAAAAATGAAAAACATTTTTACCATCTATTTTTTTATATAATGTTTATTGACCTTTACTGTTTATAAAATAAATGAAAAAAAAAAAAAAAAAATCAAATATTTCTCAAATGACAGGCCGGTGACGTGGGGGTTGCCAGTAAAACGGTGCTCCTTAGTCGCCATGATTCCAATCCTTGTAGTGATCTAAATCAAACAAATTGAAAAAATTCTTAATTAGTAAAGATGTCGCTATCGCTTGGATCTCAGCCAAATAAAAAAAAACAAGTAGGGTTGTATTTGCTCGCTCGCTACGCTCGCTCAATAGTAGGGTGCCCATATCTGGTGATAGATATTTTTTGGTGGTGCTTAATTGAAGAATTGCTTCTTCATATTCGATACCAATAGGTATCACATTAATAACTTCCCGATACTACTCGCTATCCATCCATGCTAATTGCGTTGTGACTTACAAACTATTATAAAGATGGATAGAATCGGTATCACATTGGTAAAGAATCGAAGAAATCAAGAATGTAATGCATTAATACCGTATGGTTTCATATTTGATCCATATTGCCATAATCTAAGTTACATAACCATCTTCGGGAGACATCAATAATTTTTTACGTAGCAACATGTTCGATGTATGGATTTGCATCTTATTAACATTATAATGTGATTGGTTACTCGGATCTTTATTGAAACATAATAATGTTGCGAAATATATTGCAAATTTACCACAATCGATACCATTACTTTGTTGCCGTACTTTGTGGAATATATATTCTTTCGGGAATCTGTAGATGGCATCCAGAAATTCTCGTTGATCATCTTTCAAAAAATTCTTATATATGCTATCATATATATAAA
>JAPYZH010000827.1:0-14895 GCA_030523085.1 Meteorus colon | reverse complement strand
GAAATTTATAAAATTTCACTTCCACACCGAATCCACGTTCTCGACGTGATGTATTATTACATCCAAGAATACAACAATTTTTTCTCGAAGCTGGCATTGTTTAAAAATATTAAATATTTTTCATTTATAATTATTTTAAAGTTAATCACATATGTTTACGTTGAATATATGATCCCAACTGTTTTAGATACTTGCCACTAGTTGGCGTAAAAGTCTAGAAGCACGATCCCTATTAGAGTAGTGAGTGGGGAACAGCGGTCTAATTTCAATTGATAATCAGATCGACAATATAATTGTGGCACAATGATGTAAAAATCTATCTGTAACATTGCACAGGTTCCCCATCTATCGTTAAGGATGTGATACTTTACGGGCCCCCATCTATCGGTGAAAATGTAAGACTATACAAAAACTCAATCTGTCGGTATATTTTAACACAGATTAGACCCCCCCCCCCATCCTCCCTGACTGTTGGTAAGGTAGGAAATGTCGGTTCCCGACGGAAAGTGGCCCAGAAGTAGCCTATTATATTTACTTTCATAACAATCACTACGCCCCATTGTGGCAACTGTATATAACAGGAAGTCATCTTTGATTCATTCATTTGTGAATTCTGATTGATTAAAATCGTTAATTGGTTATCTTGGCGTATATCCGTGGACATTCACATCAACTTGCTCCCATGATGTCAGTGCTCTGATTATGCATGATGTGAATCAAAACAATTGTGGAAGATTAATATTTTCTGTGAACTTCACATAGATTCCGAAAAGCAATATTATTAAAAAATGAATTCACTTCTGAACTTTATGACTATTCTGTGAAATACAACGTAGTGATTACTAAATTGTTAGGTCGTGGTCTTGCAGAGACATTTTTTTTATATATTCATATAGATAAACGGAATCCTAAAAATAAGGAAAAAACATCAAATGTCTCGTCCGGTCTCTAAGACTCCGCCTTTAGCGGTTTCAAATGCTTTGGGGGACTAAAACCCTAAGTACACAAGTACATGGGAGTTTTATCGCCTCTGCATTCGTCAGAGCCACCGATAAGGCCTGGGAAAGTTTAGATAAAATTTTGACTATGTTTAATCAAGGGTAGATGAGTGTCGTTGCGTGTATGCGAATGTGCTCGCATGTACGCCGACACACGGATACACAATAGGTTTAAAATAGAGAGAGGGGGCAACGTGCTCTGGGCCCAAAGAGGGGAGTTCGAGGGAAAATCTTCGGAAAACCCGGTAGAGAGGGAAAAACCCAGGGGAAATCCGCTATCTATTGGCGATGATTTCCCCCAATTATGGAAACTGAGAACCGCTCAAAAGGTCGAGGGCCCGAGGATCTTCGCATGAACTCTCTCTTTTGAGTCCCGGACTTCAAAGTGTGCGGATCACCCAGCAAAGTTAGTGACCGGTCCTCTCTCACGTAACTAGCCAGTCAAAGATTAAGCTCAAGGTACGAAATAAAATAAAAACCTATCATTATTCTCGATGGAATGGGTATTTCTCAATAAAGAACCCCAAATTCATAATCTTGTATGAGTTTGTAAGTTTGTATCAATTCAAATCAATATCAATTTAAATCAAATAAGTGTGTGTTCGAATCAATGAGTCGCATATAAGGATAACATTAAAATTAAGTAATTGTCATAAATATCAACCAACAACATCCTTTCCCAATACTTTTGGGTTCCCGGTCTAGTGGTTGGAAAACACCAGCACCAAAATAAATCCAACTAATTTATGTCCAATTAGGACATAACAAAATGATAAAAATTAACAGAATTGGGCCAAATTGAAACCGTTCGCTAAGTTCACGACAGTGCATGAATCCAAAGTATCCTTGCTATATTCGGAACCACTTTTCCATTTTGACAGGGAATAATTACTTGAAGGCTCTACGACCTGCGACAATATATCATATGGCATTTGTGAGGATCATTTTCCGGATAACGCTTTTGTGGTCGCAGATAAGCAAAAGAGTAAAATCAAAAGATCTAGCATTCCTTTTACGAGTCATTCGCAAATGAATAGTTCTTAGAGCGACGAATCTGATGTGTACTTGAACCAACCAAGTCCGATTCATGATAACCAGATTGAAAATGCGGAAACATTGAGAAACCGGATGCGTTATGAAGATGAAAGTGAGTATTTTTGGATAAATAATTAACGAAGATAATAGCGGGCTTCTCTAAATATTTGGAGGGCCGCTCACAACCCATATGCGTAGTAAACGAAATGAACTATGAATCGCATTGATTGTGTAACTCATCACAATATATTGGCGTCGCAGGTAAGAGTGCAGCTCTTCATTTGCCTGGTATATCAAATGCAATTGACGCGGAAATCAATTTTTGTGAATGTATAATTAAAGATCAAAAGATCTCGGAATTGTTCTCGAAAGTTGAAGATCTCACACGCACAAATAGAATTTTTGGATGATGCGTCAATAGAAGAAAAAACTTAATGGGACGTTGTCTGCAAAACGGATTTTATGTTCGGAGGAAAATATGTTCAATAAGCAGAGAAAAGCTGTGATAATAATAGTGGATGAAATGGGAATTCCCCCTATTGCAAAAATGAAGACATCCATACAAGTATATAGGGAAAATACCGTCTATTCAGATGATGAGAGGAATCTCGAGATGCAGTTCCATTATTATTCTCCGGCAGCTTTTACACGATTGCGTAAGGCAGGTTGCAATTTTCCAAGTTTATCAACATTGAAGAGGTGGATTAGCGATTATGATATCAAACCTGGATTCACAAATACAATTTTTGCGGCTTTAAAAAGTAGATTAATGGAGTTGGACTCGGGAGAGCGTAGATGTTGTCGGAAATTTGATGGAACAATCATCAAAAGTTGAGAAGAAGACTCACCATCATTAGATTGCATAAAAGGATTAGTAGATCTCGAACCGTTCGGGCGAGAGTGTATGCACGCTGAATCAATGTTAGTGTTCAGTCTAGACAGCATTGGCGCTAAAAATCCATGACGGCAACCAATCGCATACTTTTTGGCTGAGAAAGTGGTGAAAACTGAAGATCTCCATTCAATTCCGCTGACTTGTCTCATTGTACTGAAAGAAGTAGGCACAAATGTGGAATGGATCACTTGTGATGAATGCTCAGCTAACCAAAGTTTATCTAGGAAACTGAGAGTAGCCGAGGACCACCCATATTTCGATCATAAAGATACAAGATACTTTGCCGCATTTAATTTTCCGCATTTGATCAAGCGGCTCGCACCTCTCTTCAGAGACAAGAAAAAGGAAACATTCATTGAGGATAAAGCAATTGCTTCGTGGGATGATTTCGTGGATACGTGGACTATAGAGAAAGCTGATATCGGAGGATCGCAATTATTGTCTCACATTTCTGAAAAACAGACCCACTTGAAAATCACACTTGGGAAACATCGGCAATTTTCGCAGATGAATTGGACGCTGTTATAGATGATTGCAATTCATACAGCCGCAAGATGACTCATGGCAGGGAAAGAGTTCTTTCTGATAGTAATCCAGACATTGCCCGAACTCTGAGGGAATTTGTCGTAAAATTTAAGCGATAGAGTACACACCCAGAGCACTTCGAAAAAGTACCGTGTATGAGGGGATTAGTAATAACAGTCAAAGCATTACTTCAGTTATATTCACATATCAAGGAGGAAACGCCAGATTTTGAGCTTGATACCGCATTATGCAATCAAGATTTAGTGAAACATTTATTTTCTAAATTAAGGCAACAAGGTAGCTTCAATGCGAATCCCACTGCTAGGATGTGTCGTATTTCGCCCCGGCATATTATATCTAGTGGATGTATTTATTCCAGTGATCGTGGGAATGTGGGCTGTCCCGAGATTGGCAATTTGTTGAACGCACCTAGTGATGTCTCGAAATATATCACTGAAAAATTCAATTGTAATACAATTCCAATCGAAGCAAACGACGAACTAGATGAATGCCATCATACCGAGATGCTGAATGATGACATTGATTATCAACTCGTGGAGAGCCAATCAAATTTGGAGCTAAATAATAATGCACAAATGCCTATTGAATCTTTATCACACTATGACCAGAATGCAGTGACGTACTTCCAAGATTGTAGGGACCGGATCTGCAAAGCACCTGGTGAGAAAATGAGCGCTGATGAGATTTATGCCTTTGGCCGTGATTATGGAAATCATGACTGTGACAATGGAGGCCATGAAGTAGGAGATGAATCCGATAGTCATTCCAGGTCAATTGTTGACATACTCACTAGGGCTCCCAGTGAATTCATAAGAATTGTTGCCGTACAGTTGCATCAATTTCAACGGAAATGTAATAAATTTTGGGCATCAGAGAATATTTCCAAATTACTAATCGAGGAATGTGTATAAGCAACCAAGCAATCAATGCCAAATTGATTTCATGAAAAGCATGTATGCTATGAACATCGAATATATGCATTGCGACATTTAGTATTGGTAAAATTGCATGCTTTTACGCGAACACATAACAGGAATGCTCGTAAACAATGCTTCGCTCAAAACAAGAAAGGATTAAGTCAGAAAATGAAGAATCTAAAAAATACATATCCCATCGGCGTCATTGCCAATACATATCTATGATGAGTGGAATTCACATAATTCCGTTGAAATGTCGATTGCCATATCCAATTCGATAAATTCCCTAGCTCTGTGAACTTTCCTTCGCCCTCACGGAAAAATTTATCTGTTGAATATATTGGAAATATCTTTCTACCAATAAAAAAAATACAAATAGAATATATTTCAATTATATAACTTTTGGCTGATTTTCATATCTATTGTTATGACCTGAATGTAACGTCAGTCGTTGCAACAGAATATATAACAATTGAATTTTGAATTTGAGTCCGAATTAGGTGGAGGGATCGTTGCTCACTACCGCGACCCGCGGCTAAAGTGGTTAAGGATTAGATGCGTGATTGGATTAGTCGTAGAATGATTACAGTTGATGTTTTATGTTTATTATTTTCACTGGCTCATTTGATGATTGTTGACAGTTTTGATTTACACGATGCAATTAATATTAACTTGATTAATATGCGGATTTATTATGTTTTTATGCAATGAGTTCAACCTATTATTTTGGTTGTTTGATTGTATTTACTTGATTAAGATTTGAGATTGACTTCTAATTTTTTGTGAGTCTGAATACACGATGTGCTTTATCTGAATGTCTGAATGAAGTAGTTACTTGACTGATGGTCTGAATAGAAGTGTTGTCGATTTGAAGATCGGAATAGAAGTCATTCTGAAGATCAGAGAAATGCGAAGCGTTGGTGCAAAACTGCAGATTTTCATATCAGCAGTTTTGTGTCCGTGCGGACTTCATACAATTTGTTACTTTTTTATTAAACGTTCTCTGATTTGTACTTGATGATTTTACTGAATGACCATTGGACAGAAAGTCCAAGTGGTGGGGTTTGATTCTTTATTTTTATGAAAGGCTGAATTGACTTTAAATCTTTCTCATGCCGAGTTGCATTTTGGTCGTTGAGAATTATTCTCACAGTTTAGTATTACCGGAAAAGAGGGATACAATTTTGATTATTTAGTAAAATGCACTCCATTTAAGATGGTTGCATTCGTGGGATAAAATGTTTATAACAATTCTTATTTCTATTGAAATATTTGCAAAAATGCATATTCCGAGACGCAGTGCATTGCGTTGTCATCAATTGAATTTTAGCAGTGATGGCGGAACGCGTGAGAGCGCGACGCCATCATGAAATTGGAGAACAGCAAGGCGAATGCACGTGTGTGTGATGTCGTCATGAGAATAAATGCACGATAGCGCATTTATTCGAACGTGGTCAGTAAATGAGTGATAGAAAAAATGTCTTGGTGATGAGTCGGTAATGACGGAATGATAAGTGGGATGGTAAGGTCGGTCAAGACCTAACACTATATAAGATATGCTCAATGTCATGAATGTATCTCTATAATATGTTTCGTATGGATAATAAATAAGACAATGAAAATGAAATGAAATACTTCATATTGAAAATATAATTCATGAAATATAATATTTATCAATATTCATCAATGATTACTAACTAAAAATATGCAGCATACGTTTATATTATATTTCATGAATTATATTTCATTACAAAGCCCATATATTTGTATATGTACTTCTTTCAATCTTTACTCTTTCATTTATTATCCATACGAAATATATTATAAATATACGTTCATCATATTCAGTATATTTGTTATGCATCAGAAAGTTGGCCAAAAGTTAAACAATCGAAGTACTTTCTATTTGCATTTTTATTATATGTAGAATATATTCTTTCATGTTTTCATTATAGTTAACATATATATTTTTGTTGTATTACGTTTATGTATCATTTATATGCACAAATAAACCTTCAATGTATTCAAAATATAAATTTGCCTGAGAATAATGAGAATTTTCGATTCTATAGATGCTGCCAGAGGCTCGAGTGAGGCACGGCGTACGTCGCTACGCCATTGCGTGCGTTCGCCAACACCACCAGTACCGCATGCAACAGCAGCAAATCATGCCATGCCTGGAAGGGAGGTGTACCAACGACCGCTACCAGCAGCACAGGAGGTTATACCTGCAGCCGAACCCACCACCTGTCCAGGCGGTTGTACCACCACCCCTGTCAGCAGCACAGGAGGCTCTAACACCGTTGCCGCACCCACTGCAACATGCAGAAGGTAATACCATTATACCCATTAGTGTCGAGA
This sequence comes from Meteorus colon, assembly GCA_030523085.1. Lineage (NCBI taxonomy): Eukaryota > Metazoa > Arthropoda > Insecta > Hymenoptera > Braconidae > Meteorus > Meteorus colon. The sequence goes on along the minus strand of JAPYZH010000827.1, from coordinate 8,143 downwards.
TTTCCACAATCATATGTTATACACTACATTGTAATGATTTTTCTATCCACAGGAAATCAATTCTTTACGCCGTCGTCTAAAACACTTGGAACCACAATGTCAACCGGGCGCTTACAGAGCCGATCATGCTCCACCAAAGACTGGCTCGCATGCCCCACTATCCGTGCATCAATGCTCTTGTTTATATAGTCGTAGTTCGGCACAGATAGCACATACATGGAACCAACAGGCAAAGAATAGTTATTATGGGAACTCATTTCGTTCATAATCGACACTGGCATAACTTCTATGAGTTACTAATATAATACACTCGATCGACAAATACAGTAATGGTGCACATCCCTCAACTCCAACACGAGAACTCAAGAAATGTCAGAGAATAAAAACTGAAAATGGCTATTTCCTCTCTCAATCAAATACCATCCCTCACAATTCTTAATTATATTGCGAATAAATTATTTAAACAACTTGAATCAATTCGTCAAATGGAAGAATAAAAGTATACAACTTACGTTGATGTATTAATTTTTTATTTCTTATTTCACCATTCTTATTTTCTCATTTATTGGATGAAGGAAAAAAGAAGAAAGAAAAATTGTGGGAAATGAAAATTCTTTCCTAACTGAATATGACCCTGATGTCAATATCAATTCGAATTTTCCTTTCTCTGTTCTCCACCCTCAACATTTTCCACGACCTTACCACTTGATGCCGTTCACTCTGAGTAAAATACATCTATATATATGAATATATTTTACGACTTTCCATGGTGCTTTACGACGTATTTTTACGTGAAATGAGACTCTACTGTAGCCGTTGAAAAGATAAGTAATTAAAACATGACGATAGCAAGCATCACGATATAATCAAACTGCATGAAAAAAAATTACAAATTGAATGCGATGATTGTAAAAATTTCATGCAGTCTCGATAAATCAATAAACAAATCAATGGCTAAGAAAATAATCGAAGTAATGAATACTATGCAAATAATCTTCTAGCTATCAATCAGTAATTTGCAAGAATATTCATGTACAAGTGAAAGTTCTTTGGAGTTTGTGAATATATGGACTTGGATTACTTTATCACAATTTGTGCATATGCTGTTAATTGAAGCCTATCCATTCATCAACCATAGCAAAGTATATCTTCGGCCAGGAAAACCGATAGATGCCTCATGCAGCCATGCAATCGTAGCAATGACCAAAACACCTAACCTATTTTGCAATGAATCATTCTATGCAGTTCATTAGATAATTCACATTCATTAATATATATTTCATTCACAGCAGGTCGATGATACATCATAGCAGTAATTATTCATATAAAATATATTGTTACATCCATATACCGATGTAGATCGACGAACTTAGTTCAACTGTTACATTTGTTCTGTCCTCATGGGAATTTGAATTGATACGCCTTGCGACTTATTTATCTGCTGAATGTCCCTATCGCATTATTAGCAGGGAAATAATATTCGTACGTGAGTTCACCTTTGATAGTAATTGAATAATCTTGAAGTATTTTTGTTGACGAGCATGAAACAAATGACTTTGGTCTCCACCTTTTGTTAAGTGGACTTGTCATCAACGTTCCATCATAAGAGTGAACTAGATGACATGGTTGTTCACACCAATAGTTCCATGAAAATATTAATCATGTGAATATTGGAACTGATTGGGAGATGATTCAAGGCATGAATTATTTCTGTGCAAGACCCGTCAGCTCATCGTTGACGAAAAATCCATTCACGAAGAAATTCTTTCAAATACCTAATACGATCAATATTGTATGGTGTCTTGAATTCACCCAGAGGAATTGAAACAACCAATACTATGTTGGGATTCTGATGAGTAGATCTATCACCACCAATTTCATCTGTAATCGAATTTGAGAGTATTTGTTCACATGTGAGATTTATTCAAATTTATTACAGATTCATTCATAATATAAATGTGAGGCCATCAATATGAAAATTCAAGTTTTGCTGTATGTTTGATTGTGGTTCCAAAATATCAGTGATGCTGCTGCACCGTAAAAGTGAAAACTATCGGTAACAATACATGTTCTATTGATTGATCGTTGATATGGGACAAGTCCCGTTCCATAATTCCGAATCTCGGACCCTAATTAGGGTCACTCTAGGGTCCGTTAAGGAGCAATCACGCTCTATAGTAATTCATCAGAAGGGTGAAGATACAACGGAAGCTATATATTTATTGAGAATGAAAAACAGAATGTATACACGGGGTTGAAAAACCGCCAAGCAGGCGAAGTGTTGGTCCAAAGAGTAATTTAGCAGGAGATGCACGTAGATCCTCTTTGTAGGCGGTTCGCAGGCCCGAATGAACAGTTGGTAGCAATTCTGGCCAAGGTATTCGCCCGTTGCACATCAGTGCAGCGTTCAGGGTGCGATGCCAGCGTTCGACAAGACCATTGGACTGCGGATGGTATGGCGTAGTGCGGATTCGTTCAGCCCCAACCAAGCGTGAGAATGCTGTGAAGAGTGCTGATTCGAATTGAGCTCCTTGGTCCGTGGTGCTGGTCAGCGGAGTGCCGAACTGGCATACCCAGTGATTGTAGAATGTGACGTCTGGAGTTAGACGTTGTTGTTGAGAAATTACGTAACAATTGGCTTGTATGCAATACTCGACCCCCCGTGTCGTACGACAACCCGCGTGGCTTTAGGGTAAAGAGGGACAGAATAGGAGCAGGTAGGTTTGTTTCACCATAAGATCTCGAGAAATCTCGTTTCACTAATATCAGATAAATTATATGCTAAAAATTTGGTTACATGCGTATATTGAAAGTATTTAGATAGGATACACCTTTTATAAATGTTGCTCACCGACTACGATGTCGAGGAGGTGTCAACTCTTCACAGATGTTTGCCTGTACGTTCGATTGATTTATCGATTATGCAACTCTACACTTTTCTACAGGAAACCCGAGAGCGCGTTGTTTATTTATTGATACTATTTTCAGTTCAATTGCATAACTTGTGATTGTTTCAACGTTTCTTTGCTTAAATAATTAACTCGTGATCGTTTGATACTACGAGTGCGAATCAAAGTATAAATGTATTCATTAACGCGTGTCTAGGCTCACTCTCTTCTACGGAAGACCTTGAGTAAATTCTAATGCGGACTTCACCCGTTCAACTGAATCTAAGAAATGAGACAATTTTGGTGGTCGAAAGGGTTTATGCAGACGAATTATAGAAAGCAAAGGGTGGAGGTCTCTTTTGTTGGCATAAGTGAACATAAATTCTTGGTGCATTTTTCATCGAAGTGAGAGGTGCGTGGGCTACCACTGCGCTTTTTTTAGATTTTTACGACCGATGGATGGGTTGCATCCGAATATCTACACTAGAGAAAATAGGCTTCGATAGGTGCATGAGCGTGTTTTGGCCTAGAGTATGTAAAATCATTATTTCTTTGTGACGTTACCTGAGGCCTTGAGAGAATTTATTAATCTTCTCCGTGAGAATACCGCGAGACGATAGGGGGTTAATTCCTTCTTACACGTGCACTTATCAGGTGTAATCTCGTTTTCTAGTTTTATGTACATTCCTAGAGATTATCGTGGAAAATTTTCAACAATAAATTTAATTTAGCCTAATGTGACAAGTGAGTAGATGATTGGTGACCCGACCAAATCCCTGAATTCGCAATACCCGCGACATAATTTCCATATCCAGAATCCCCTCTGTCAGAAATCTCTGAAATCAAAGTACTCATAAACGAAATCCCCCTCTTTTTCTCCGTTCGAAATGAATAGGCCTAGTGTGTTGATATTTACACTTCTATCGACGACCAGAGATATTGGACAATAATATTTATCCTGTGTTGATGCATCGATAAACACACACGCACTTATATAAATTCATTTCCTTTGGAATTTATTTCTCAATCGTATGCCGTTCATTATTCACAACTGATGCAAATTGTAAACAATTATGCAAATTACGAAATACGGGATTACCTCAGAGCCATTGCACACAATCTGAGCCTTTGAAAAATGGACACAAATATGAATGAATGATACAAGGAAATTAAAATTGATTCAATTTTGTACTTTTTGCAATTTAAAATACACATCTTGATTAGCACAAAAAAACAACGTTTTTATTCTCTTCTTGGGATAAAGTCGTGGGAAATACGAATTTGGGGATTGTTGTATGTGGGAATTTCTATTTTATGGAAAATGATATGGAAGGATTTTGGATTTAGGGATTTTCATACGGGGGGATTTTGTCGCGGGGATTATGAATTCGGGTATTTTGTCCTGTAACCATTTATTTCGGCGATAATTATGAAAGAATGTCATTCCAACTCACCCTGGAACGATAAAATTCCCCTATTGTATCGAATGGAAATAGAAAGTTGGAAAATCATCGGAAAATTTCCTCATGAAAATTGCGATGTAAGACAGTTTTTGCCTGATCCAACAGTCCAAATTAGTTTTCCAATAGTTTATTGTAGAAATTACACACAATTTTTTGATTTTTCGGTTTTCACCGCTGATCCACCACTCTGGTAGGGGTTTCGACAAATAAAATATATTTTTCATCACACACAGTCTCACCCAAACGCACACAAGAGCTGCCAACTTCTGGTACTTCACATATGGAAGATTGATGTCATGAGTATGAAAATAATGGAAGATCGTATACTTTTCTTGAAGTGATCATATATAAAGAAAACCTTCATTTGCATCATGGACTCTCATGGATCAGCTCTCAGGGATATAGAAGAGAAGTGCACCAGGGATGTGGAGGAAGTGATGAATCGCCTCAGGAATTTTGCCCCTGGAGGTGGAGGACAACCGGCATCTGGCCCAGCAAAAAGACCTCATGAGGTAGAGGCCACTGAAGCATCACCAGGCTCTATTGAAGTCCCACACAAACAGCCAGCTGTTGTTCCATTGGTCATTGCTGATCCGGATGACAACCCGATGTCAGAAGACGACTGCATAAATGCTGATTATTCACCTGTGTGTTCTCGATCAACCACACCAGCACCATCCATTGATCTGCAAGAAGAAGACGCCCCTAGAACTCCGGTGCCAAAAGTTGCATCCAAAATAGTCAGAGCTCCCAGTGCTTCCACTGGTACAGTGAGGAAGGTATTGAAGCCCAAACCGCCCAGCCACCGATATCCCCCTGTTCGATCAGATGAGGAGGATGAAATAAGCAGAAATCAAGCAGAAGGTAAGACTTATACTATTGATCAAAATATGATTAATTATCTTCAGGGTATTTCCTCACAGCCCCCAGCTGGTTATAAATCAGTGATGAAATTATGGTTTGAAGATGAGTGGAGGATGCTACGCAATCCACCTGATAGTGTTAAAGATCTGATGTATATGGCTTGTCTCCCGGAAGATTTACCAGCAGACGAGATTGGAAGAAAGATGTTGAAAGCTATGTCCCATCTGGATATAGTCTGTGTGTTTGCTAAGAGGAACAGACGAAAAGGAGGTTTTTATGCTTCCAGCTTCGCCGAATCGCTTGGTCGAGACTCCCAAGATCACTTCAAGAAAAAAAAAAATGGACCCTAGTTATACAATCCACTTACCGGTTGAATGGTGTGAGTGCACCACCGGGGGGTTGTTGTAAATTTTCGCAACATCGATGCGATTGTGATCATCGATCATGACGAGCGAATATTGTGGTGCCGACGAATCCGCATCGAAGATGATATTCGGGCAGAGAGGGATGGATACATCCCACCATTCATCATGCATGGCGATGGGGCCATGCAACCATTAGATCACTTCTACGAGCCCATGCTGATTAATGATGATGATGGTATTAACGCGGATAATGACATCGGTCATATGGTGGAGGTTCAGATGGGCGACGAACCCAATAGTGGTTATGAGAGCCACGATGAAAATGGTGAGTTTTTATGGATAAAACAAAAAAAATCATGAAATTCAATGCCACGTAATTCAGTTCTATCAAGAATATGGAATAATTTATTTGTTTTTTTTTTGTTTTTGTTCCGGATGCATAAGGATTAGAATAAGTTTTTTATTCATTCTTCATAAATAACATTATTATTATTATTGGTACATTAGAAAAAAAAAAAAATGTGTTCCATATTTTTTCTGGAAGATTATGAAATAAACAAAATCATATGTATTCTCGTGATATTTTTATTCATTTCATCGCCAACCTATAATCAAAAAAAATTTTCACTTCCCTTCATATTCAAATTCACGCAGCCCATATTTCCCACCAATATAATGTAATATAAGTTTTTCATTGATTGCCGTTTCTTTCACCTCTTCAAACTGTTGTTGGTTATTCTGTAGATATGTTACGATTCTTCCAGGTAAGAAAACACAAAATTCATTGCCTATCGTCACGACAATGCTCTCAACATATTTAGTTTTAACTAGCCTCAGCCCAGTTACTTTGTTATGAGACCCGGGTAGCTATCCAGACCAGGGCTTCATGGGTAAGCAATTTTTCAAACGACCAACTTTATTCAACTTGATGATGATGATGATGATCAATGGTTTTCTTTCCGCCAATTGATTTTAACAGCTCTCAAACAATAGGATTCCAAATGATGCACTTTTATTCTACTATTTGATAAGTGCAATTTTCACAATTGTATGAATTCGATTTAATATGTGGTTGTTTCAATGTCTGACACTACAGATAGAATATGTGGATCAAGAAAATGCCTTAACCTACTTATAGCCAGCATCCCCACCACCAGCACCACTTCCATGAAAAAATAAATAAATAAATGAAAAGAATTAAACAAAATAGAAATATGACTTATTTGTTCACATACAACCATTATTTTGTTAACAAAAAAATTAAACAAATAGAAACATGAGTCATTTTGTTAACAAAAGATAGAAAAATTAGGAAAATATAGTGAAACCTATTTCTTCTCACGACTCTAACATGAAATTGCATATTTTTTTCCTTTTGTTTTCTACTATCTGCCGCCAATCACTTACCATAAAAAAAAAAGTTTTGGTCTGAACTATCTGACGCTCTTTTGCTTATCTAGTTTGCTTATCAAGTATGCAGTGAGCAGATGCTCGTAAACAAAAAGAAGAGATATTTAACTGTATGACTCATTTGTTTAAGAACTTTCACTTTTTGTTTACATAGTAGAGCGATGCTTACTTGATGGAAGATAACACATATACACAAAAGTTTGTTGATAATCCCCACCCACCCTCAAATTCTAGGAAAGCCAAACAACAATAAACAACGATTTTTCACGTTTTTCCAAGAGGAATCATAGGAACCCATTTGTAACTTCTGTGCTCGATGATGTACCCTCTCGCGATTGGCTGCGTAAACATTATTATTTATTTTTCACCTCTCCCTCTACCCTATATTCTGTATTTCAAATGCACACATAGACAAAATTTCACATAAATAGGGAGTGTTCTTGGTCATATCGTACTCATTCTTAATCAGAATTTCCAAAGTGAAAGAAACTTGCTCATGTTTTTTATTGCAAACTAGTGCGTGAAAATGGCTGATGAAAAAAAGTTACATGCTGACTTGATTGAAACAATTGAGGGGGCATATAAGCTATGTCTTACGCTCAATGGTTATATACCATGTGATACTCATGTAACTAAGTGGCAACGAATAGTCGATAGTGATATCAGGTGGTTGAACAAACTCGCAAAACATAAAGAATTGCGGAGAAGTGAAAAAGTACGATTGCTAACTACAATATCTCATCTTAAGACATTGGGTTGCTAGTTTCAACAACATCTTCAACATTGCAGACAACCGAAACGTAATCGAGATATTGTTGGTGGTAATATCAATAGACAATTGAATTCAGGTGATGATTATATCAAGTGGAAGAATTTATCATCAGTGTTTGAAAGTCGAATTCGTACGGGGCTAGTTTCAAATTTGCGCCACATTGATTTGGATTCATTTTTGTCACACGCTAAACGATAAGTTATCAAGAAAATAGAGGAAGCATTACGAAGTGATGGTACTGTTAGAGTAAATGTAGATTTAGCATGCAAGTTCGAAATAACAAAAGATGACGTCGTTATTCAAGAAACGAAATATTTCGGTACGCGGAATGCACCAATTCTTCCATCAACAAATACAAGTGAATGGTATGAGGACAATGTA
>JAPYZH010000826.1:0-14959 GCA_030523085.1 Meteorus colon | reverse complement strand
TGAAACGTTTACAGTACTGACTATTATAATTTTTTTAATATTTAAAATAAAAGTTGACATGCGGGGATTCCCTCACTAGCGCGAGTGACGGAAGGTTAAACAACAATTCATATCATTTTCATCGTCATTTTCCAATTTCAATTCTTATTATTCATCCCTTGCACTATTTCTCCCTCAAATAATTCATCCAACCCCTCCTATTAATTCTATCCATTCATATAATAATATTTTCTCCTATCACAAAAGAAATAAAAATTGATATTAAATATCAAATGTTTGTTGAAGATATAAATTTCTTTGGACATATTGCAATGACGAAAGTTTGAAAAATCTTCTAAATCCTTTCATATATCTCAACCACTCCTCTTTTCATCCCTTCATCCCTTCCCTTTTATCTCCCAGTCCACTGACTAACACGATCTACCAACTACCCATTTCCAAAGTCGAACTCAAGCCACTAAACTCAAATGTTCTCTCAGCAGAAATCTCCGAAATATTTTGGCGAAATCCTCCGCTAATCCGCCTGGCAAGCTTGCATGTATACATATATATATATAAGAGTATATAGTACGTAGAAAGCAACAGCTGTACCGGAAACCGCGTGATATTTTACGGACGATGTTGGCACGAACGTTTTATCTTTACCCACCGAATGGTTAAAGTAACCCTCTGCTAATAGAGAGAACATGGCACAGGACTGAGAGAGAAAAAAAAACTTTTTCAAACTCAAGCTTTCTTTATTTTTTGACTATTAGTTTTTTTTTCTTTTCTCCATTTTCTCTGAATATTCTTTCTTTATCACAGTCATTACACCTGAATATTTCATCAATAGTTTTCATTTTGTTTCGAGCGATATTTTAGTTGTTATTAGATAATTTGAGTTTCCTCATTTTTTTATTCAGTATCTGGTAGATAATTAAATTGATGCACTCACTATTCAGTTAACCTATAACTTGGTGAATTGGTAGTTGGTAAAGAATGAAAACTCCATGGGGTTTGTTAATTTCAGTATATTTAATAAAGTCGAGTGAATTTAAGTTAAAAATTTTATAGTATTTTCAGTATCAGCATATTTGTATAGATTATTATAACCAAGATAATATATTTCAATGAAATGAATAATATTAGATTAGTGTCAATAGTTATGAAAACATATAAATAATAAAAAAATATATTATTTTGCAAAATTAAATTTCACATCTAAACAATATCAGCTACACCAATTGTTATATCCCATAATGAGTGCTTAATTATCAGGTTGAGCTTTACATGGATTAAGTATAATAATGGAGAGGTGGAATAAAAAAGCTGAATTTTTTTTATATTTTTTATTATCTCTATATTCACATATATACACATGCGGAAATAATGGAGAGTTATCTATGAAATTTGTATAATAATGGTACACAATTCTGTATATACATAGTCATATATACGTAGTGATGCTCTGTATGTATACATAGATATATATGAGTACAGTTATTTACTGAGACCACTGCTATATGCCAAGGGAAAATAGAGAGAGATGGGAGAATGTTGGCGAGCGTTTTGCTCGATATACCATATACACTGTACAACACTACCGCAGACGATGGAATGTATTTATTAACGCCATATTGTATTCGACCCTCACTCTTGTGTCGCCTATGAGTATATCACCACTATGAGAGAAAGAGGAGGAGGGAAAATCTTTCATATATTCAGTTAAATTCAAAATTGGAAGCTTGTCCGCATCACGAATTTCAACGTGTATTTTCCTGCCCACAACGGTACGTTCCCCGAATATCTATTTGTTGAATAAATGTCTATATGTTTATGTATATATATATATATGGATGCTTATTACTGACACCCTTGATAACAGAAAAAAAATGCTCGTGCATTGGTTTTTCTTTGCATATGGGAAAGTTGAGTGGTAGAATGGAAATTAAAATTGTTATAGGGATGATATGAATGGTTGAGTGAATTTTACGATGCGGATGATAATTTTTGTCTTTTGATTATTTCCTGCTGAAAATTGAGGGTGTTTTTGGGGAGATTGTGTTTATGGTGAGAGACTTTTTAATGTTTTTTTTGTGATTATGTGGTAATTTATTGATTGCGAATAAATGTGTTTGCACTGGATCGTTTGTGGTATTCTGGGAGGAATGATTCTCTTCAAGATGAAGAAATTTGAAAGTGTGAAGATAGAAATGTAGAGATTTTCTTCTACGCAAAATAATCTTCGACATATATTATCAATTTTTTTATTCCTCATTTTTTGATTGATATTATTAGCGAGCAATGTGATTTTCTCTCGAGTCTGCGGGTTTGCACACTGGGCAACAAAAAGTTAATAATATCACCACGCCAGGAAATCTAGAATTATCGGACGAAGCACAGAGCAAAAGAGAAAGTGGGATAGGAAAAGAGGAAAATAAAAAAGAAAGAATGCAAGAGGAAAAGAGTCTCGTGCACCTTTCCGGAGTTTGCGGAATCTCTCAGACCGCACTCTTCCTAACTTTTTATCTATCTCTCTTTCGATATCGCCCAGGGCTTATTAAACCGCGAGCCACCCTTGCGCTTTTCTTTTTTTTTCATCCCAAGCTAATGTAATTGTCATATGCATTATGATTATTGCTCATAGCGTATATTCTAAATGCATTTTATTCTCCGTATATTATTTTTTAGTTGAATGAATCTCATCTGATCTCACACTTTTACAATTTACAAACTAATTAACTTCAATTGTTATTCTTATTCGCTTCATTTATTCTTCAATAAATTATTGGATAAATAAAACTCGTATTTGCTACTTTTAAATTACAATCATTAATTATTTGTGGTTTAACGTCAGATAAATATGAATTGATTTTAAATAATGAGTGAATTGGTAACGGTTGATAAGAATTTTTTTATTGATATTTGATAATGTAAAAAGGGTTCATGTACAGACATTAATTTAGTTGTCAAATAATTTTGATAGCGCAAAATGAAAAGAGCAATCTCTAAAATCGATTTGAGTTCAATTAATTCCAATAGTCATTTACTGAATTTCAGTAGTGTAAATTCCATTAACAAACAAAAAAACTTTCATGATCCCGTCACATCATAATTCTATACATCTGAATGCATTTCCAATAACCAAATCTATCAATTTCACCTCATTCACAAATAATTTTAATTAAACAGTGAAAAAATGGTTTATATCAGTATAAATAAATAATTTTATGCAGCATCAAATATTAACGTCAAATTCGTATATAATTTTGATACGTAATAACTGAAGTTTGTAGTGATACAAAGTGGAATAATTAGAATATAATTCGAATCAGTGGCAGTGAGCTGTGAGTTTGCCACAAACTGAAGGGTGTTTTCATCTGTACATGAATTGGACGAGGCAAAAGTGTGAGATGGGAATCAGAAATACATGCGGTTGAGTCCTGAGGTTATTTCTTCATTCCTCTTGCGATGTCTTAGATTAACTCAACCCTTCTCACATGAACGTTATTTCGTACGTCCTTCCTCTGTATCACCCAACCATCCATCATCTCAATTCTCTACTTTGGCAAAGTCTTCGTCACTTTCATCTTATACTCGTATTTTACACACCACCATCGTCATAGAGTTCGACTCTTTTACAGACCTCGTTCTAACCACCTTTCATTTCAAAATATCGTTTTCCAACGAGCTTATTATATCTGTCTTGTCACGTAACACTTTCTTCTTTCTGTACACATCTTATAACCACACGATTCATCCACACATCTATCTTATACATTCCTATAGAATATTCTTTTTCAAAAAGGTATTTATTTATTAAATTGTCTTTTATATACCGACATTCGCCACTTCTCTTATGCTATCGTACCATTTCTTCCATCGAAAATAGCTTATGGTATATAAGTATATAAAATTCCTTTGGGAATATTACTGCCAGTGGTGTTATACAGTCTATTGAAAATACTTGAGTTTGTCAAAAAAATTATAGAGACGATCATATTGCGTATGTATATGCATTTGACACTTTAAAACTACATCTTTCACCTCTTTCCCATTTTTATTCTTTTTAAATTCTCATAACTCTATTATAAAATAGTTTAATAAAATTGAAATATACGTGTAGTGTAAGAGGTCTTAAAATTAATGGTTGTGCACGAAATATAAAATGAAAATAATATTGCTTCGAGGTTAGTTCTCACCATCACTACCATCCAGTTGGAAAACGATGTGGCGTGAAAATCTCGTTGGCACAGTGCTCGTTTGTGTAACGGCATTTGAAACACTAAACTCGTTTTTCGTGTGGGAGTTACGTCGTGAACTGGCAGTCGACTATATACAGTATAAGTTGATACTTTGGTGAGTAGAAGAGAGAATGAAATAGAGTAGCGGTACCAGGATCTAGTGGTGGGAAAGAAACGTGTGTGTACAGAGGTTGTGGACGCCGTCGTAGTGGCGCTAGTATTCACTTCCACGCGCGTAAATGTCGTAGACCCCAATGACCGCAGTGTTATTTAATGGCTACTCTTCAAACTCGCTCGTATAACATTAAAAGCGTCTGCTGAAACGCGTGTATATATATATACGCAATAAATCGTATGTATTACCTTGAATATATGTATGTATGCGTTTCCGCCAGACCATATGAATACGTCTTCGAGATTTAACTCGAGCTTTTCTTTTAACTGTCGCAGTAAACGGCTCTTTGCACTACTGAGGGCGCCACTTTCAAATTATTCGATACTGTTTTATTCACTTTGGTTTTTTTCTTCGTTTTTTTTCCTCCTCTGGCACTTTTAGTTGTACCAAAGGAACTATTACTCCATTCATAGCCGCATCTTTAAATTGCTTTGATTTGGTTTTTATTGAACGACATTTCGGAGAAAGTAGCAGTGAGTGATGAATAAAACCAAATTAACATTTAGTTTATTTCGTGAAATGTAATAGTTTGTTCTCGCTTTGATATATGGTGACTGGTGCTTGGATTCTCTTTAGCTTTTTTGGTTTTGAATTTAGTTGCTGCAAATGGTACGAGGTAAATTGGCAATTAATAGTGCGGAGCAGTGGATGTGCGTCGACACTTATTGAAGTGGCTTTCGAGTACGTTAGGGATCAAGTTAAAGCGCGTCAAGCGTATGTGCGTATTGAAATCTGATTCGTTCTTTTCTTTGTTTGTTCCAATTATCTATTCTCACTTTACTCGTTTTGTTTATCTTTTTATTTCAAATTCGTTGAAACCTCGGGATTGCACATTAATTACACACGTTTGACTTAGTATTAAATGGAAAGTAAGAATTACGGATGAGTTGTGACGAGTAGTCAATACGATTCACGTGGAAATATAAATATATGAAAATATGAAAATTCGTTAATTGTTCAAAATCACTAGATTATTTTATTTACATGATACACCGGAAATCCTACAATTATTCAACTGTAAATATTAATTCTAGCAGAAGATAAAATATTTGATAAAAATGATAAAATCAATATTTATATTTTATAGAAACATCATTGATATTGAGAATTATAAAAAAAAACTTTCTATCAAGCGTGAATTGAAATAAACAAAATAATGAAATATCATAAATATAAAAAGAAACATTGCAGTTTCGATTTCTGGCTGGACTGTTACTCTTTACATATACGAATCGTTTACAAATATACGCTGAACATCATCGCGCGCGACTCTACTATGTTATATGTTGCCAGTATTTATACAGTTTGCGCACACGCTCGCTAGCAAACGTAAATACATAAATTTGTGTAAACACAATTGTATAGTTCTGTGCAGAACATATACATTCGGCGATTTCAAACCAATTCGTATGCGTACGTGCGTCGTGGGGATAACGGTATGTAACCTCTCTCGTAACACGTTTAAATATGAATATACATTCACAACTACCTACATATTGTCATATATTTCGTCGTTCCCAGTAGTTTATTTTCCTGTAGTTCCAAATCAAGTTTACTGTTTACAATCGGCTCATAATTCCCAATAGACTATATAAATCTCAATTTCTTGTCCATCGACCACTACAATCATTTATTTGCATGTGATCTGGAATTACATTTACTTCATTAACACCACCACAAAGATGTCGCTCATAGTCATTATGTACTTTTACCATCAAGAAATTATTTCTAGTGATTAATATTGTCAAAAAAAATTTTCTCTGAATTATAAACAATTGTAAATGATGTGTTAACCCATCGTTTTTGTATTTACAATTGAAAATAATACCAGACAAAAAAAGAAAAACTATAATCAAATCGAAACAAAACAGAACGAGTAAGTGAATGCTTAAAGTATAATGGAAAACAATAACTTTTTCATTTACCGCAGGGAGATATTATTGCGTGATATAAACTGGTAGTGAGTGAGAGGATTGAGAGAATGGGTGAGATAGGGCAATGGGGATTTTACTATAAAAGTAAAGCAACGTTCTGACAAAAATAGAAGGAAGTACTTGCACGTTATACATATACGATGCATACAATAACAACAACAACAACAACAGCAACGACGATGTATAAGGAATTGTGCAGCCGCGTACGATCCAGTATATTATTGCGTTGGTGGATACCAAGCACCCTCTTACAATCATCCATTTCACATTTTCGACCCTCATCTTTTTTGTTTCGTGAAACTCCCTCATCGCCTATACTTTCTCTTCACGACGATTCTCGTCTATTAAATATATATCTATATACATCTATATATGTACATGTTATATTATGTATTTCTTAAGATTATTGTGCTTCTGTTTGGTTCGCAGGGAAACTTTCGGGACACATGGGGAACGAGAGTGTCTGACAGTTGTTACTCATCTTCGTGTATATAAACAGATAGAACAGCATTGGTGAGTTTATACATATAAATATTTTGAAATATTTTTCTTTGCCAGACAAACGAAAAAAAAAGGAAAAAAAAACATAGACATTGTCATTCATGTGAGAATTTGTTTTGATATTTCGTAATGTACGAATAAAAATTTCTATCGTCTTTATTTTTATTATTCTACTTCTTTTCTTTTTGTTTTGTCTTTTTTTTTTCTTCCATTTTTCTTCTTTTTAGCATCGTTTTCTCTCGACGTTTTTGTATAAATATTTAATGTGAAGAGAACGGAAATGATGCGAATGGTGAGCGAGGTAAATGGAATATTAGATTGGATATGGCAGTGGAATGAAAATAGGGAGAAAATAAAAAATGAGAGATTGCTATATTTTTGTTAATAAGAGGTTGTTTAAAGATGTCAGTAGTTAATGGTCATATTGGACATGCAATTAGGATGATTTTAAGATGAAGAATTAATTCATTGGATGATTGAAATGTTCATATGGTTAAAAGTTTACTGGCAGGGTTGAATAGAGTAGATAATACTATGAAATTATTAATTGTATTCAATAATATGAAGAACTATTCACAATATAACCCAAGTGAGTTATAGATATATTTATAATGACAATTTATGTATCTCATGAAGTTCATCATTGAAAACAGCCGAATTTAATAGTTTGAAAAATTATTTTACTATCAGATTTGCTAGTTGGATAGTGGCACTATTTTTCTATGCAATAATTAATTATTTACCACTGATAGCAATTAATAATTATTAATAATCAATAATTGTTGACTATTTTTTGGTTAATTATTAATAATTGACTACTAATAATTGATCTTTTAATAGTAACGTGAAAACGTTACTATTTTATATTCTTGAAATTTTGTGATCTGATAAAATGCAAACTATGCAACACTTCGTGATAATGTGCGACTAAAATAGTAAAATATGTTTACATGCAATTTGCGATGAAATTTGATGTGAAATTTTCGGTCTCAACGATTGGTTATAACAAAATGCAAATGTGTTTCGGTATATATTTTATGAGGTAACGAAAGATGGTGATATTTGTTCCCTATGACGACAGATGCATATCCTGTTGGTCATTTACGTTTATTAATAGTTTCACTATGTTCAAACAGTTAACAAACGGGGCTTTTTATCGGTATTGTACTGTGCTATTCGCATTAATATTCGCATGCCATGGCGGCATATACCCATATTCATACTACTGGTTTTCTCGTCGTTTTGCTTATTTTACAGCGAAATATGTGAATCATATTACACCTATGCACATGTACATTTACACACTGATAAATTTTATGTTCATATGCAACGACTGTGGGAGAAGTGAAATTAAATTTTCTTTTTCTCTTTTCTATATTCATATTAATTTATTTTCTTGATATTTCATTTGTGAATGTTAATTGTGAATTGAGCAGAGAAGAAATTGGGAATTTTATTTTTTTTAATTCATAAATATTCAGGGAGAATTATGGGATTTTATTTTGTTGATTTATTTTTATTTTTTTTATCATTGTGTATTTTGTGAAGAAGACATTCATTATTTTTTATTGCTGTCATTGTGATTGTGCTTTAGGAGTGAGTAATTTTGAAGATCGTGAGGTTGGCACGTGCATGGGTCACGTGGAAGTTATCGGTTTTGGATTATGTAACATGACGGGTTGATTAAGCTTCTTGCCAACTGCATAAGCACGTATATATGAGAACCCAACCTTCTGCCCTGTCACTTGAATACATATATTCATTCTGAATACATATTTACATGTATCATTAGATGTCTGGAAGTGAAGGAACATTTTTGGGATTAATATTTATAATTTCATTGTCTCTTGTGGCAACAATACGTGATAAAGTATCTGTTTCTGGATAGGTAAAATTGCATTTTAGTCTTCTGGTAGTCTGATGGAATTGTTTATGGTGAAATTAAAGAAGTGTTTTAGAAAAGGAAGATTAAAATTATAAATTTGACAAAATTAAATAGGGAAATTAGAAACAATTGATTTCATCGTATTTTCACAAGTTTGAAGTTGAAATTCAAAGCTGGATATCTCCGAGTCTATTTATTGCAGGGACTTTGACAAATATTCATTTTATGTGAAATTTTGTGCTAAAGCAAAAAGGTCTCTTATGATTTTCACGTATAATTCATCATTACCAATTTATTATCCAAAACATCTTCCAAAAATATTCTACCTATCAATCACTCGAAATCTTCTATCAAATTTTCTCGATTTACCATTTTGTTTTATCAATTTTTCATATAGGAAAAAAACGTCTTATATTACATAAATATTCTGCTTTTAGATATTGCATTAATATCGTTGAAATTTCCCACCGTTTGTGTATGTCCATGGTAAAATTCCTATAAAAACAATTAGAATATAATTGAAATGATTTTGGTGACCAATTGAAATTCCACAAAATCCCTCGACTCTATCAATATCTGCCATATAATTATTTCTGCTTTTAATATATAATAATAAATGAATTTTAATGGTTACAATATAAACAATACGTATATCAGTATTAAATTAATATTTATAATTAATTTTCATACTATATTATAGAATAATAAACATCACTAAATAATAATTGAATATTTTATGAGGAAATTCATCATAGAATTTTCTAGATTTGATACAAAATTCATAAAATATTATTCACAATATTAAAATAGTTCAATTAGTGTTAATACAGTAAATTTGTTGATTTAATGAATCCTAATTATATCGTAATTGCGGCGTTGAAATCGAACAGTCAGAAAGTGTATCTATATACATTATATGAATAGATACAATGTATACTGTAATTGTATATACGATATAGACCTCACGAAAACTACAATCAGTTATGGGGCTATGGGCTTTGGAAATTGTTCAACGAACCACTGACAAACCGCGTTTGTGGCGTTGCACAGCCGAGAGAGATCATTAAATTGTAATCGTTATATGTCACGCGTTACCGTTCAGTAATAAACTTCAGGTCTCACACAATGAAAATACCAAACGCTTCTGTATAATCCATGGATTAATTCACTGAAAATTTTACGTTTATGTATATATATATATATATATATATGTACTTTTTATCTACGTATTTTCACGTCGCATTTGAAATATTGAATGTGAAGAGAATGAAAAAAAATTAAATCGTAAAATTGCCAATGAAAATACAGTACATTTATTTTTGTTAATTGGTTATAAATAGTATTAAATCTTTTAATTCAATATGGGATAAGGGAATTTATTGTTGTGATTTTCACTATGAATATCTTTGTATTTAGATAGCTAATTTTTTAATTCAAAGTTTGTAGATTTTGAAAGAGAAATGGTGGCAAAGAAAAAAATTTTAATCTTTGTATTGTGTCAATGAAAAAAATATGAAATTAGTTAAAAAGTTCTGGGGCAGTGTGATAATTATTTTTATTGCATTTTCTTTGCTTTTTCTTCTATTATTAATAATATTTTCATACTATTCCATTCACTCATAGCTCTCCATATCGTTGCATTAACTATAAAAGATATCGATGAATAACACTTTCTACTTTGATATTTATCATATCAATTTCATCCGCACATTGGTTCATTCATTTCTCTATTTGGATGAAAAAAAGATTCCACTTGTAATTCACTGCACCATTCAATACCATTCAATAATTCTCCAATCGATTTTTAATTGCGGCTCTTGGTATTGCACAACTGTGGAATTTCAGTCACTCTCAAATACGAGAAGGATAGGGAGAAAGTGAGTGAGTGAATGCGTGAAGCCATACAGCGAATCAATTTCCTTTGATGAACACTCATAGACACACACAAATATATCCACGATCAAATTCACATCCCGAGGTTATTGGTGTATTCACATTCGCACACACTTTACCCTTTTTCATTTTTTTTTCCACCCCATTCTCCACTTCCTTTTTATTTTTTATTTTTTTTTCCCCAATTGATATACATCTATATGACACACGTTTTTGCGCTCACTGAATCATCCCTCGATAAAAAATAAAGTCCAACAATTTGCCGAATGAAATGTTGCGCCCCTTCACAATAATCCTTACTCTTCCACTTCTCTTTCTCTCTATAAATATCTGTCTTTGGAAAACGATCATAAATCCTGTGACGAGGCTTTGATTCACTCCAAATCGGCTTTAACGTATATGTACCTGGGATTCTATTCACTTGGTGGCTTAAAGTAACCTCGTGCTATTGAAAAAAGAGAAAAAAGAAAGGGGATGAAAAATTATTTTTTTATCTTTAGTAAATAAAGAAACTATCAATTCACATGTCACAATGAACGTTCTCACATGATTTATTAATGTAAAATAGTCTGATGTTGATATTACATTTTGTGAGATGGATTAAGGTGCTATTTTCATTGTGAAAACAATTTCATGTGATTTTTATTTCATGAATATTGTAGACGAAGTATTTTAGTATGTATTGCGACAATTCCTTGTACTTTGTCTTAAGTTTATTTTATTTGGTTATGCTGTTTCCTTCTTTTTTTCTTCTTTTTTTTCTCTTTGCCATTTTCATTTTCAAAGTCTTCCCTACTTCAAGTTGGCCATTTTGTCTCTGGCCGTGTTCAATCTATTTTCTTACTTGCTTGGTCTTGGGTTGTGAAGTGTGTATGTATATGGATGTGGATCCTTCCTCGCTTTCAGAAAGCTCCCGTGTGCACCGACATGTCCCTACGGATATTTCTCCATTGGGACAGTTTATGTCATCCTTCGTTGAGTCAACGTCCGAACGAGATTCTTAATAGCGTCCTTAGGTTCAGACTAATTTGTTAAATTTTCTCGCATACATTTATGAAGTAAGACACGATACGACATTAGTGAACAGATATTTTAGAAGTTTTAATATTTGTTTTTTTTTAGGTTGTATTTAGTTGAATGTTTTATGTAACAATTTATTGGGAATTTTATTAGTAATGTTATGAATTATTTAATGGGTGAAAAGAGGGATGGAAAATTGTATTTTATTTTATGAAAAGTTTATCAATTTTTACCATAAAATCTTTTCTATTAATATTTGATAAAAAATCTCGTTTTTTATCAACGTCCATTAAAAATGGGAAATGAAAAAAGATGGTGATGACAATGTGTTGGAAAATGGAAGAAATTAACGTCAAATTCACCATGAAAATATTTTTTATGAAATATTATAAAATTTTGATATAAATCCATGAAAAATTTGATAAGAATTCGGTTGAATTGTTTTAAATAAATCTCCATAGTGTTTATTTGCAATTATTTTTCACGGAATGTTAAAAAAATGAATGAACTGATAAATAACGAAAATTTAATCTTTATATTTTGATGTATCATTTAATGACATTACTCGACGTGATCGAAGAGTGCAATAATATAAAAATCACTCGATATATATTGGTGAGAGTAAAGAGTATGAGCAATATGGTTTTGAGGGTAATATATAACAGCTGTCGGATGCCGCGCATTGAGGGGGTGAGTTTTGTTGAAACTCAAGCTGGGAAAGAAGTACAAAGTAATCCATCCACTCATCTTTGAGTAATTAAAACTTATAATTTGCACCGGGCAACACTCGCGCCTTTCCATCTTCACTTTCTTATATATATTCTCCCTCCCACTCAACCTCACTTAGTTATACTCACTCACCCTTTGCGATATTTTACACCCCTTCATCTTCATCTACCAAATTTTTTTCCTTCACATTTTTCTTTTCTGCTTTTATTTTTTCGCTTTTTCTTCTTCTTTTTCCATCCCCAACTGAATATTCTGAGGAATAATCAACGTGTGTTCTAAATACATTTAATATTTACCCAGATTTAGTAATTCTGTAAATGGGATACTGATGGGTTGCAAAGAAGAGAAAAAAAAAGAATCGATAAACGAATACAAGTGATTTCAATGGATGAACAGGGAATTGAAGGGTGGATTGGGAAAGGGCGGAACGCAGATGGTTGATCCACTCAATTTTAGATTCATGCCGATACCAGGATTGTAAAATTTCACTTCTTGTTTTATTTATCAGTTTTTTTTTTCATCATTTCCTCATTTGTTCGTATTTTTATCTACTCAATTTCAATTTTTCATTTTTGAATTTATGTTAAAATTGTTTTTTAATATTTCAAATATAGTTTTTAGTGATATAATTAAGTTTGTTATTAGAATAGTTTTAGAATATTTGTGTTGATGAGTTTAAGTGAAGGATGAAAATGTGTGTAATATTCATCACAGAATTAATTTTGAAAAAAATTGTGCAACTGTGATAACTGTGAAATGAACCTTATGCAGAATGGAATTTTGTTAATTAAGTTTTGGTTAGAGAAAGTGATTGTGTGTGTAATTCAGAAAGAGCACTTGGGGTTTTTGAGGTATCAGATATTTTAATGATAATATCGTTGAATTGATTTTTAATTCATTTCTTTAGAGATTCTGTGGTGTTTTGAGTGGTTGAAGAACTAAGGAGAAGTTAGAATTGAATCAGCAAAGTTGTATTGAAGTATAGGGAAGTTTCTTAAACTCGTTTTCGATGAAAAACGAGAAGGGAATATGTGATTATGGTAACAAATGTAATTTTGAAGATAAATTAATCATGAATCTGTTCGAATAACAAATATAATTATATTCAAAAAAAAATTATATCCACATTTTACATTTTAAATTATTATCAGAAGATAATTGAGTGAATAGATAAATGAAAATTTAAATTAAAAAGAATGTTGAAGAGTAATAATAAAATTCAATAATATTAAATAATAAAATTAAATAACAATGAAATAATTAATTTTCAATAATTATTCTTCGTTTTTTGAACAATTTCAATATTAACGCACTGAAGTTATTGCGTCGTTACGTAAAAGTTGTGATGTAACAATGCACACATGTCATTGAACTCATGTCAATAACAAAAATCCTTGAATAGAAAAGAAAAAAAATTTATTTAGATAAAGCGCAATAGAATTTTTTTTTCTATTCAGTTTTATTTGCTTTCTGCTTTTCTATGCGATATTTATCAATCAATGAACTCACTTCTTCCGCCTTTACTATTTTTCCCTTGATATCCCCACTAACATAATGCACTTGACATGAGCAATAGATACGATAAATAGATGCAAAGTAACCTTGACTTACTGCACAGTGCAGGCTTATAAAACTCAACGACGCACTTAGGCAGAACAGTTGACAATTGCATATGCTGCAGTGAACGTTATCTCACTTCATTTATGCAAGAATAATTGCAAAAAGGAAAAAAAAGACGAGAATAGAATTATTGTTAAGTAACATAATGGAATCACTGACGATATTGATTTTAACCTTTGTCATTGGCATTTTTAGTTTTTTTTATCAAATTCATCGATTAATGAATTTATGGTCTATCAAAAAAATTCCATATATAAAATCATGGCCAATAATTGGCAGTTTGTCAAAGGTATTTTCACGTAAAATTGCATTTCCTGATCTTATTGTGGATTTTTATTCACAATTTCGTGATGCTAAATATTTTGGAATTATGAATTTTACTACGCCAACAATTGTGATAAAGGATCCGGATTTAATAAAAAATTTGTGTGTGAAGAATTTTGAATCATGTCCAAATCATGAGGGTTTTGTTGATGAAAAGATGGATCCAATAATAGCAAAAAATGTTTTTTCATTGCGTGGCGAACGTTGGAGAGAAGTGAGAAGTACATTGAGTCCATCATTCACGGCCAGTAAGATGAAGTTCATGTTTGAATTGGTATCAAAGTGTTCTGAGAACTTTGTTCAGTATCTTGTTGATAATCCTGAAATAACAAAGTCATTAAATATGAAGGACGCGTACACTAGATACACAAATGACGTAATCGCTACAGCAGCGTTTGGTATAAGTGTAAACTCATTGGAAAATCGTGATAATGAATTTTATTTACGCGGAAAAGATGCAACCAATTTCAGTGGAATATTTCCAATGCTTAAATTTTTAGCTGCACGTTTTATGCCACGTCTAATGCGATTCATGGGCATCAAATTTTTGTCACATGATACCGACAAATTCTTTCATAAATTAATAACAGAAACTGTGAGAGAACGTGATGAAAAAAATATTATACGACCAGATATGATTCATCTTTTAATGCAA
>JAPYZH010000825.1:0-22955 GCA_030523085.1 Meteorus colon | reverse complement strand
AAAAAATAAAACAGTTTTAGATTCAGTATGTCAGTGGCTATAGCGCATATCATCAGATTTTTGATATTCGCGAAAATAACAAAATGGCGCACGTTTTTCAAAAAAGTAAAAAAGAACGCGTTTTTCTTGCAGTTCTTTGTAAAAAAAAAGTACTTAAAATCAAAATTTCAAAAATCTGATGATATGCGCTATAGCCACTGAGATACTGAATCTGAAACTGTTTTATTTTTTTGTTTCGGATGACCCGTCTCAGAGATACCATCAACAAGGCACGAATATAACATTTTCTACACGATGCTACTGTTTTATTATAATAATTGTTCGAAAAAATAAAAAATTTTTTTTTCATGTTGTTGAAAGATGTGTTTATTACATAGGATCCATTTTATCCCATAATTTTTAGCAAAGATCCTCGAAAAAAAATCGCGAAAATAGCCTATTGTCGAGGCGCCCTAAAGTGAGAAGACGCCTTAAATTATCACTAAAAATTCCCTTTCAATTGGATACTTGATTTACATGATAAAATATAAATCCAACAAAATAATGTTTACTTTGAGAAAAAGAAAATTAGTTTTATCATTGATCCAAAGAACGTATGAGACTTGAATTCAATACTTTTATTATCTCTACCACTCTAAACATCAATCCCATAATAATATTATTTTCAGAAATTATTTTGAATGTTATAGGTATGAGTGCGTACATACACAAATAGATATAGATACCTACAGTATAACACAACACCACACCACACCATATTTATCTCACAGCACAAATACGGTATCGATTGTAATAAAAACCAAATTGATATCACGATGAAGAGACTTACCATCATACCACGAACGTGAGATAGGAAACAGTATAGATATTCAATTCTTGTTATCTTGTTATTCGATTGCTTCTTACCTGAAACAAAAATCAATTTTTCTTCATTAATATTATCTTAGTTTCGTTGCAGCTCTGCGCACAAATTTATTCTCATATACATATATATTCATTTCCAGGAATTTTGTTTGGAGTGAAAAATAAAGTGAAATTGATGCCAAGGATATTAAGACGTGTGTGCAACAAATTGGCACCGTTCCTCCATTTATACTTGAATATCTCCATCTCTCTCTCTCTCTCTTTCTGTTTTCATTTCTCACACTTTGGCTCCTTCTCATTCGTGTTCACTCACTCACACACACACTCCCACTCTCGCATCATGTCTCATACATTCTTTTTCTTCGTCGGCGCAAACCGACAACGATAAATCCACGACTGATAACCGACGCCGGAGTCAGCGATAAAATCACAAAATGAATGACACGACGGTGATTGCCATATAGTTGTGATCATCACACACATTCACTGATTCTACAAATGATATCTACGTGTTAATACAGTGCAGCATATGATATTAACTATGTCCAAACGAGTCGGTATATTTGACGTACGTTTATATGTATAAAAACGAGAAAATTTTATGCCTAGAAATGTTTATTGATTCGTGTAACTTTGACCATGTAATATTTCCATAGCGGACTCTGTGAACAATACTAACAACTCTTATGATCATTATTCAAAGAGAAATACATTACATTGTTTACACTCATACGTGAAGGGTCACGTCAAATAATCAGTATCAACTGAGTTGCAAATGTGATCATGTTAGATTTGAATATTGTATAGATAAACATGACAGCAATCATGATATCGAAATACAATCTATGTTATAAATATGGAGAGAAATATTGCCATGATATCGAACAGGATTGCAATACATGTACACTCGGCACATTTCTATGTTCATAAAAAGATCATGTTGCAATAACACAGTTCATTGATCTCGTACCAATTCTTTTCTCTGTGTGCAAATATTTTTGAGCCTGTTCTTCATTCGAATTTCGAACATATAATACACCACGTAGAAGATATGTGATTCTTCAGTCATCTACTGGACGTGCAGAACAATTTTCTTCGTTCCAGTGAGAAATTTTGTTCGGTCCACTTGCATTGTGTTCGACGCTTGCATCAAATTTCCTCACTAATCAATACTATGCATTATTCAAACATAACCTCGTTAATTTTCGGATTTGTGAAGCTTTTTGTGGACGTAAAAATTGATTATCTTGAGATTTGTTGAGAGAAAATGTATTTGGATCTTAGATACAAATTAACTGCTTAAAGTTGGTCCATTAGTTATGTAAATTTACTCATCAATTATAGCGAACTTAATAACTATTCACTATCAACATAAATCTGGTTACTGAAAGTTGAACAGCGAGTTTACACCCGCTTGTACATGCAATTACCAATAATATGAGGAACGCAACGAAGAGAAGTTATTTTGTATTTCGTAATATTCTTTATTTCAACATCAATGGAATGGATTATGTCAATCAATCAATTCCTGATAAGTTGCGATTTTCAAATATTGTCTCCCCATTCCGTTGATGACACGACACATCCCGTGTGACTGGAAAACGACGAAATATAATTATCATTATTGGAAAATCTAACACCTTTCAATTGTTCTCACATTTCATAATCGGTGGGGCACGAAATAAAAAAGAAGAAATAAAATTACTCCACTATTTTTTCTTTTATTTAACAAAACAAGCTCAAATTTACAGAGAAGAAAAAAATAATAATAACATGAAATGCTGACCAGTGGCAAATAAACAAATAAAAAAGAAGGAGAAGAGAATAAAATAAAGATAATAAAAAATAAGAATGAGACGAAGCAGTTACGAAAGAGAAGAACGGCAACAAATGGACCGATAGGGCGATGGGTAGCGTATATATATATATATATATATCAAGTTAAACCGGTTTCGACTAAGTGGAACGCGCGCCACGTTGTGTATGCGATGTCTGATGCTGCCCAGTGTACTGCTCAGCCGGCACAATATCCCAATAACGAGCGAGTAGCTCATATATAGTCGCTGGGCATGGAGGGTATACATTCAAGAACCGTTGATGTCCAATGGGTCAACGAGCAAGATGGAATGGAAAAGGAAGAAAGTGAATGAGACAGGAAACAATTCGCAGAAACGAAATAAACAAACATCATACATGCAATCATATACCATTGCCATGTATACATATATTTCACATACGATAACACAGATCTTCATATATATGTAATATGTATAATTATAAAGGGAATGAAAAATAAAGAGGGAAAATGGACAAAATTTGCAGGGCACAGAAATGTTGGTTTTGTATGATAATGACGTCACACGAGAACCAACATCAAAAGGCCCAACCTTCCGCTCCCTCCTTGATGTTATATTGCCGCAAAGTGATAGTATATGTGCTCACACACATGTGTATATATTCGTTCATGTGTGAGTTTATGAAACCATCAATTAGAAAAATGAAGTGGTTGAAATAAATTGGACATTTTTTATAGCATTTTTTTTTATTATTCAATATGTATGGATTATTTGAAATTAGAGTTTACTTGACTCTTTATATTACGATTTTAGAGATGATTATTCTAAAGGGATTACAATCTATTCATTGGAATTTATGGTATATAAATTTAGTTCATGACGCATATGAGATTGGAGTGATGAATAAATATTTTCGTGTAAAAATTGAGGATTTACTCTATTATTCAATCAGACAGTAATTTTATGTGGCGCTGTAACGTATACTATATGGATTCATATTCAATCCACATTTTCCATGATATCATAAAAATGGGAAAAGTTTGTAGCTGGGAAATTCCTCCCTCTCCAAAATAAAAAGAACAAAACGAATGAATAATTCATATGCACTGATTTTTTTTGCTTGCCTTGACGGCCCATTTTTTGGCTTCCACTGACTTCCGGTTGTGTTGTCCGAGCATTAACATTCGTGTGCGTGAGATATATGGGATAGAAAAAGTTTAAAAGATCGACCGAGAGGGACACAGAGAGAGGCAGAGAGAGAGGGAAAACACGCGAGAAACGGACGGAAGGAGAAAGCCAGAAGAGTAATGGGCCACACCGGGGGAGAGAAGGTTTTTGCGCGAGTTTCGCGAAGATGAAGCCGTCGGGTAATTACCGGCCTCGTTAGCCGAACGAGCAGAGAGCAAGGAAGAGAATATTGTGGAGGAAAGACGTAGGGAGGAAGCACAAGCGTGCACACACTAAGAGAACACCCACAGCACACGCCAGTGTCAGTGCGACTCGTATTTAATTAGTGTTATCGCCGTGCGTACATACCAGACGCTGAGCTTTATTAAAGACACCCCTTCGGTATCCTCGTCTATTGCCGTTACACTCTCTCTCGTTATTTTTATTATTGTTATTATATTGTTTCCTGTTTTATCACCAAGTAAAGCGCGTTGCAATTCTAGTCACTCGCTACTGCTACTGCTACTGCTGTTACAACCGTTTTTTTGTTTTTTTCTATTTTTTCTCTGCTGCCATTCTCTCAATTACACTATGTGGTAGCCGTTTTGGGGATGAAATTGTTTTTACGAGATAATATCTGTTATCCACACAGTGGAAGGGTTGCAATAGCTCGCTTGTAAATGTGTATATATTTTTGTGTATACATCACACAAGACTGTCCATCAGGTTCGACTTTTCTTTCAATTCACATGTGTATCAAGATGAAAATTCAACTTTGGATGGAAATAATACAGAGTAATATTGAGTTTGAAGCATACAAAGAGGAATGACTTTATCATGAATCATGAATCTCAGATTAAGAATAATTAATATTTCGACGTCGCATGATTCAATTGAGAACATGTATATTCGAAGCAGGTTTCAACAATACCTCTACCGGATGTATTCGCCTTTAACGAAAATAAATTTATTCCAACATTATAATTCATCTTCAATCACAAGCTCACATTGCCACAGTGTATTATTTGTCCAATTATGCATTTGACAAAGCGGAAATCAAAGGCGAAATAGAAAAACAGCACGAAATAGAAGCATACACAAATCATATGATTAATATTAATTTAATCAGTCGAAATACATTTCCATATTAAATGCAAAATTTGTAACGTGACAACGGAACATCTGGCGAACAGCCACATGCAACTTTGGCATAGAAATGCGATCTAATATAATACGCAACGTACGCTTTCAAGATACAGCCGAACCACCACCGTACACTCCCACACCTATACATGACTATCATGCATACATAAACACATATATATCTTCAACTCACAGCAACATAAACATTGTGTGTACATACTCGCTGCTGAATTACGTTGGCTTGGTGGCATGGCGGATGCCATTACGAGACTCCAATAACATCGCTCACAATAAAGTGCGCACGACGGCCGTAATACCGACGTAAGTATGAAGCGCGACATCCCTACACCAATTCACCAATTCACCATACACCATACACCATACACCACCATATACAGTACAGTATTATGCTATGTATACTCTTGCACAAAACACGCATGGAGTTATCATGTGTGTATTCATGGACGCGCGCGGCTATCATCTGTATTGCGATATGTACACACGCATTGGGGATATGTTTCGGTTGGATCCCATCTTCTCAGGCGAAACCTTCTGTATATGTGCAAACGTTTATTTATCGCGTGTATATGCAACACACAACTATATACACATATGACCGAGACGGAGGGTAGCCACCTGAGGGGGAGGGCTCGATATGCATTCCAATTTACCGGGCGTAGGTGCGTCAGGGGGTGAGTATGAAGCGGCTCTTTGCCCCACGTTCATTGCTTCTCCTTTTTCTCTTTTGTTTATGCTCCTTTTTTCTCTCCTCAATAGCTTCGGTCTCTTTCAGTTTAGTATATATAGACATCATACAACAACTACCAACTAAGGTTTGTACATTAGTGTGTTATTGTATGAGTGCGAAGGTGTATACCGATATGGGTATGAGTATCGCATCATACGTTAATTCAACGCTTTGCCTTATACGAACGACGTTAGTCTTCCTTATCGTTAGCGCCATGGCATAACTCCCTCCCAGTAGACGTGTAAATTTCCGTTTGATTATTTTCATTTGTTGTTCAAAGTACACTTTCAGTTTTGTTTTTATTTCAGCATTGTTTCATTTTATATTTTGGTTTTATGCTCAATCTATCCGAATGAGAGGGTCTTTTGTGTTGCAATTTTCCAATTTCATATCAAAAATA
This sequence comes from Meteorus colon, assembly GCA_030523085.1. NCBI lineage: Eukaryota > Metazoa > Arthropoda > Insecta > Hymenoptera > Braconidae > Meteorus > Meteorus colon. Next base: position 16,837 of record JAPYZH010000825.1, on the reverse strand, counting down.
AAGTGTAGTTAGGTATTATGTTTCATTGAGTATTGTTTTTTGTTTCTCACCGTTGCATCCACATGTCAATGCAGTACTGATGCAATAATGAGTATTCTGTGAGCGCCGTTCATATTATTATTCTCCAATATTACATATTATTATTTTTATACAGCCTGGCATATTTGTTTGCATAATTTTAGTCCAAAGGAATCTATATAGAAATTCATCTTTCTCTCGCTAATTTGTATATGCTATGAATTTGTTATCGCAAAATTTCCAGTTGAATTGATAAAGAATGAGGGATTTCTCTTTAAAAAATGACGTTCAATACACAATGTCATCATCGTTATCAATGTGAGTTTCAAATTCATCATCATAAGAGAATCATTAACATGGATAGTTTCTATGGAAAAAACGAAGATTCATCACAAAAGGAAATGAATAAAAGTTAAGCAGTAATTCAATGAATGTCCAGTAGCACACACCAAATTTTCAACAGCGTACATGCATTGTATTACACCATCATTCTTCATTCAGTTCCTGCCTGCAACGTCGTTCCGTTAAGGCGTGTAGGAATTTAACGAGCGTTGATTCATGAATATATCCATGAATGCACATGTGTGTAACTGAATCACCATCTCTGTGAATTTGCGCTCCCTTACTAACATTTTTCAGTCAAAAGAATAAACAAAAATATGCTGACAATCATCTGACGCGTATAAGTTTCAAATAAAAATAGGAATTTTTACATATCAAACTTAAAATATTTATTGTGTAATGACTATCTATAATAAAAATAGGAATAATTCTTTTCGTTTCAACTGCGAAGGTCATGGGATTTACACTAGAAATTGAATTGTAACTGTACAATAAATCCGGTAATGACACATAAATTGTGGATTAAATTAGTGAAATAAAAATAAAAATATTCAGCGTATTCGGATAATTGAATCATCTCTTCTACAATTCAAATGAATATTTTAACTTTGATGCGTATTCGAGTCGAATTATTAACACATTTCATCATATAACAAGGTTGTTGGTGAAAGGAAATGTACACATGTGCTTACGTATGCGTGTGTGTACATTTTCAAGCACATGCATGGGAACACACGTCAAATTAATTCTCACACAAACGATATAATCATTGAAATGCTGAAGGAAAGCGAATTGTGTGTGCATTTAACCCTATATCGCCACCGATCGACGCTTTAATATACATATAAATGTATCCATATGTATTGTATTATACCACAAACAAAAATACACGTCGAAATTCACTCAATTGCACTTTGTAGAAGAGCGCATTAGTTTTCTACACGGCTAATCGCAAACAATGCAATGCCAATGGCAAATTGTAGAATTCAATACTGAAAACTAAATGCGTCCATACATATGTGTACATGTACGAAACGCATCAACATGAAAATCGGACGATCCATGTTGCGGATACATCAGAGAGATGAAGTGGATTAGTTGAGGGTGGATTCGATACGTTTAATCCACATGATGGCAATCAGATATCACGGAGAGCGCTATGATGAATACAATTATAGAAATATTAAATTGCACACCCTTCTGTGAGCAACACCAGTAAGTGAATCTGTCCCACACACTCTGAATGCTTCGCTAACGCCATATTGTTGATGGCATCATTTCTCTTTTGTTACATGTTATACTACACTGAATCAGAAAGTATTTCAGATTCAGAGATCATTCGTAAGTTTGAAGCAAAAAATTATTATTTCTCCACTCAATTCTAGCAGAGATTCCAATTCGAGTTGCGTTGAATGCTTTAGAATATCATTTAATCAGGCAAAAAAATGTCTGTGTATCAGTCTTCAAACACAATCCAAATTATTGCCATTCACTTGAGAACGAACTATCAGGAGGCGCCTCGAGCGTTTTCACGGTTACGTAAACACTCAACCCAATTGAGATAGAAGATTATAAAAGGGCGCGTATTGCTGTCTTGGACAACCATTTTTCCTACTTCAATATTCCATTCCCGTGCTTTTCAAGAAAGCTTATTCTTCTGTTTATCCTCTTGAGGAATAAATACCCGAAAAAATATATTCTTGGAATGTTGTACTGAGATTGAGAAAATTGACAATGTAATCTTGACTTAGATGATAACTAAGGACTTGCTCATTCGTGAGAAGAATCAGATTCTTATCGATATGATATTCTCTGACTCGATAACTAATAAGTACGTGTCAAATTGAATTCGAGTATAAATTTCTCGCAAATCATCAAAATTGCATCACTATAGCAATTCAATTATTTTTGTGGAAATACTTTACTATTCAAAATATCGTAGTGTACTTCTGATCTTTGAGGTAGCCTCATCGCATTAGCTAGTCGAAAGACATCTTATTATTTGTAACACTGTAAATAAGCCATATATGATCAATGTAAATATTATTATTTATTAGTATAACGAAAATCGGTGATTTTTGAAATGAGTGTCATGATCATTTATGGACTACTTTTTATTTTGAGGTTTTCCGATCTCAATCTGATTTGACTTACATTGTCTGATCGTCCATACTACTACACCAATTTATCAAATAATTACTTTACTAAATCAATGATATTCATCGCAATTGTTCGATAATCCTCAAGTTTTTTTTTAGTTTATAAATAATCCTTAGGGTTTTCTCAACCTATCAAATTTTTTTTTGAAAATATATCTAATCGCGAAAACTAAACATTTATGCCTTAAATTTCTGTCGGAGCGAGATTCCCATAAGCCGTGTGTTAGATTCCGAAATTTCACTAATTATTTATCGTGATAAATAGTCGGTAATGCGCTCTGAAATTTTGCAGGCTTTTCCTGCATGTATTAAATAGTCTATTAAAAAAATATCAAATTTCCCATTAATAATGAGGTTTGCGGCAAGGCTACCTTAATTACGCATACGAAATAAATTCGAGGAAAATATGAGTGAGAAAGAAAGTTGATGCACAGGAAAGCTAAGTTTCAACTCTTCGCCTATATTTTTAGGATGTGTCATCCTTAGTCAAAAAATATTAATCTGATTCAACTTAAAATATTCAATCTCGATTGCAAAACTCAATGAGAAACCACCTTAATGTCCTTACACCAGGATTTTTCCTTCTATTTTTTTCTCCACCATTACGCAATGACTAGATAATTCATGACATTTTCTGAAACATTAAAATCCGATACTCAAGAACAAATCAATCAATGAAAATTATCCAAGTAGAAAATTGACATGGATCATCAGACGGAACTATAGGATTTTTTGCTACATTTATTTTCCACGCTAATTCCAGTATTGGATGGAGAAAAAAAAATCCAATGACTCACCCTCACAAACAAAAGTAACGAGTTCACATACATACATGCATAATTATTTTCCCAATCAATTGTACTCAAAGAACTATAATCATAACTCATTTTCATCATTAACTTCGAGGAAACAGAGAAGAATCTACAACACCCGTCGACATAATAATTATTGTGCACCCACCCAATCAAAATATAATACGCAATTATTCAACAAAATTTTGTTCATTTCATTTTTACGAAGATAAAAAAAAAATGGAAAAAAATATATGCATACGTAGATACATAGATGCATGGATACATATTGTGAGCCACGAGGGAGGTTGATATACCTGTAGAAAATTAAAAAAAAATCTATGTATCGCGTGACTGTTTGAAATGCATGCTCTTATGACTCTTGTATACGTGGAATAGGACGTAATATCCTGGGGTAGTGGCGCGTATTCAGCCCTTTACCAACACATTTTTATTGTTATCTTCAAATATATATTCACATATACATTGTACAATACACATGAACATGCGTATGATATACAATTCTACCTGTGCGTATGCGGTCGACACACGTTAGTTCCTAAGAGAATAGGGTTAGCGAGAATATGCGGTTGGCATCCCTGCCCACACCCCCGAATATATATATGCGAACGACACAGGATGAGAGAAGCGGCAACGAGCCGAGTCTCGACGATCAATAACACGTGTGCACGCACCAACACGCACCTATACGTCGCCATGTTTCTTCTAACTGCGATGTGTCTGTGTTTGTGTATTTGTTTGTGTATGTGTGTTTGCGCGCGCGTGTGTGAGTCTGTGTATTTATATACGAACGTGCGGCGCACGCACTTTTGCTTTCATACCAAGCGTCACCCACACCTTTTCCTACGCTCACCCTTCGTGGCTTCATCCTTGCTGGTCCTTTTTACCCTCATTCGATCGCGCTTTCTCCCTCTTTTCCTCCCTCTCTTTTCTTCTCTTTGCGTTATTTCACTTCAACCACTGCTGTAAGAACACACGTACGTGGATATAACGGGTACGCAAGCGCGCATGGGGACTCACGTGCCAAGGACTCGTCACAGCTGAGTCACACGTAGAGTCCTTTATGACACTTTTGCCGTTATAAAAATAGAGTTTTCGTCATTTTTCAGTCTCTTTTCTCTTCGAATAGACAGGAACGTTGAAGGAGATGAATGGGATGGTATTACAGATTTTGAATCCAATGCAATTTTATGGCGATGATTGATACGAGTAGAGAAATTCGTTTTACATTGAGGCAATATCAAGAGTGAGGATATTAATATTCTATCTTGAATTTTGAATCACATCGCCAGACTGTTCTTACTTCAGGCATCTTTTAATAGATATTTGGATCCAATGACCCGTCACTGTTGAAACATATCAGGATTCATTAATATTGAACTTGTTGATTATGTTATTAATGTTGTCGAATATTGAAGAAAACGCAATGAGAAAAAAATTGATAGAAGCGTAAAAAGTTTCGCTTCACATAAATAAATGAACATCAAGCACGAATCCCATGATGCGTACGCTGATCGGAAAGGATAGTATGTTGACATTTATTAACAATATTACATAGATTTTTGTTCATACATCTCACGTATTTCAAGGATAATTTAACAACAGGGGGAGATGAAGGAAAAAAAAAGATGATATTCATATGTTTGGCAATTTGTTCCAATCCATCTCGATGTTTCCATTGAATTTCATTCCGCATTATTTATTCCACATGAATAATGAATGAGACATTTTTCTCGCAAATTTTCCTACCAATAATTCCTCCCATTTGAATATTTGCTGTAAAGTAAACGGTTGGATAGATAAATGCAAAATTTCATGTAGCATCACGTTTGAAAATATTCTTCACTTCAAGGGATAGAGATTGAAAGTTTGATGCGAAAACCGTTTTTCCTTATAATTGTGGCTGTTCAATAACAGCCACAAATCCTCGTTCTCCTTTTTTGTTATTTTGAAATGCTATTAAAACTCTATTGACAATTTCCACTTTTGAAAACTGAATTTTTGTATGATTATCAAATGTTGATGTGAAAGAGGAACATGAGTTCACCAAAAGCCTTTTTTATATCATAGTAACAATTCACTTCTACATAAAAACAGGTTTATGTCATACACAATTACATTTGTCAATACTTAATGATTCTGATGCTTTTTCCATTACAGTAATGTGAATAATCTAATATTGTTAATCCACTTCATGCATCATTGAATCTCTTCTCCATTTGATAATTTGGAAACGAAATTTTCCGACATTTCATTGTATACATGACAGGTTTATGAATAATTGATGAAAATAAAATTGACATGTGAAACGTATCAACAGGATAAATAAGAAAAGGAAAAAAAAAAAAAAAAATAGTGAATAAATCAAATTGTCAGAGAATGAAAACGAAAATTGTGTAATTGTATAAATGGCACAATGGCAGACGCATCCACCACATCCCTCTCTCGTTAGTGACTCCCACGGGCGAACGAACGCGCGCTCGCACCACTGGTCCTCTCTTGTGGAAACAAGATTCTGATTAACGCCAGAATTTTATCGCCAGCCGCAAACCCAACCAAAGCCTATACCATCATCCCCTCGTGTGCGTATGTGTATGTATATACATAATACTTCGACTATCCCATTTCATCCCGTGTGGTTTTTCGACTGGCAAGTTTCATGCAATTATTATACGCTAAAAAAAGGAGTGGCATGAATGATGTTTCATTGGGAAAAAATAGACGTTGGAGAAAAAATTCAAGTAGAAACTGATCATACAAGCAATTTTTTGATTCATTATTGAACAGTAGAAATAAAGGAAAAAATATGTGGCTGAATTCTATCAAGTGTGTCAGTTGTGGTTGGCTGTGTGATACTTTTTTTTTCCCCATTTTTTTTCATTTCCCATTCCTACTTTTTATCCGGGTTTGTTTTTTCTCTTCGAACGGGTATATAGATTGGCGTCACGTCATAGTGGATATGATCTCTCGTATTGTGTCACTCTGACATATAGTTTCCAGCATATACACTCACAAAACTATTCGTATAACCGACGAGACAGTGATTTTTGAATCGTTATTCACGCGGTGTTCCACCCTCCATCATCTAAACACAAACATGTATATGAAGCGAGTTTACAACTGCACTTCCGGTCAGTTGTGCGTATCCGCCAGACCATTGCACCCACGACCTGTTCAATCATTTGACATTTGTTCATTTTGCTTTTTTATTTTGCCTCAATCTGATTTTTATCAACTTGGATTTATTGAAAAGATTTGTGGAATTTCATTGCGACAAAGAAAAATTGTCGATAAATTTGAATGAATAGTGTTGCCACAGCTATTTCAATATCAATAACAGTATTTGCTGCAAAGTTCATCGTCCTATACTAATTGCATAGAAAACTTTTAACATGAGAATTATATAATCAAACTATGAGCGATACATTACAAATTTTCAATTGTTGTGGTTTTCATATGACACATCAATCAACAGGAGCACAATATACCAAAATTCCAATGTGTGTATGCAATATACTTTGAACCCTGTAAACGAACTCGCTTTCACACTTTCACTATGATGCTTATCAAAGTACAGATTCTGTATCACATAGGAAAGCCGGGATGCACATTTTTCGTCTTGGTGTGTTTTTCATCTATCTATTCTCTTCTCGATCTTTCTTTTTCTTCTCCTCCACCACACGTCCACCACACCTCCAGAATAGCATCAAGCGGGTAAGTAAAACTTAACCCCTCTCTATACAAATTGATGGAGAACCATACAGCCCTTTCACATATCATACGAATATGCTAATATGCAACGAGTTCTATAGATAACCCTGGTCAACGTGTATACATATACACGCAACCATGTGTATCGCCGTATCCTCTATTTTCTCTGGACTACGACGATTCACTGTATATATCTTCACTATCCGCATAAAATTTGCGCACCTGCTATATATTTCTCTTTTTCCCTCACTTATTCCTGTCGTCTCTCTATTTCCTATAGATATATATGGACTGGACACACATCACGAGGGAGGTTGAGATGTAATTTGGGGGCGGCGGATACTATTCACGATAAAAGGATCCGCAGTCACGAACAGAGCGAAGATAGGAAACGATATATATCTGAGAGAAGAAGAAAAAAGGAATACACGACGATCGTGTTTTTCCTCGTTGGAATCGAATGCACGCTCGAGAGGAAAGCCCCAGATTCGATCTCGCCTCCTTCACATCAAACTTCCTTTTGCCTCAGTAGTATATACTGTCAATCCACAATATATATGTATGTGTGTAGTTCTTTTTTGCAGGACGGAGAAGAAATCGTTTTGGAATATATAGAAGGATGTGGGTGAGCGCAAACGGTCAAGCTTTGATTCTACATGCGAATTGAAATAGTAATTCAATATGTATTGAGACACGGACATCGTTCGAGTTCCATTGCCATATATTTGTTTGCTATAACTTCGATCACGAAATGTGAAAATGAAATATAATTGGAAAGAAAAAAAAATGATTCTGGTGGAAGATAGTTTCGAAAAAATGTATCTCTCATACATTATTTCACACAAGTGTTTGATCGTGATCACAGTGATCATCGTTATTGATGTAATATTTTAGTGTACCATCAGATATTCCAATACGATGTTGGTGTCTACTCATGTACAGATTACTCATTATGACTCTGCTAGAGTTCCAATAATGAACCATAGTCAAAATTTCGATAAGTCCGAGCAATTCGTGTCAATGCATTTCGCTATAATTCCAATACTTGTTTCATGGTGACCATAGTAACAATCCCTGGTAGCAGCAATATTATCCGACGTTGCAATGTTTATATCCTTGAAATTTTCCAATTTATGAGTTCAAAATTCAAGTAAAAAGTATTCCGTTGCGACATAAATTTGTAAACTTTGTAAACATGTATATTTATTCAACTTGTTTCTACCCCCTCACCAATTGATGCATGAATATTTCACGATTTCCAATGGCATAATGATATAATAACGAGATGGAAACTGTATAACCATTTGTAAACTATATGAGCATCATAAAAATGTTTTGTGACAATTGCTACATATTTTATGGATTTTTTTTTCATACAGATATTTTTTCATGTGATCGTCAATGCAGAAATATATACTGTAAGTATTCAAGTTATTTCTACTCACATACATATGCACATATACGTGTATGAAAGATACTTTCTGGCATTGTGCAATGTCTGCAATGACAAATATACGCTTCATTTCACAGAATTCTTCAATCGTTTCTATTTCGCACTCGCTCACGTATCAGCTCTCGCGCTCTTCCTCCCTATCTCACTCTGTCCATATCGCATGCTCAACGCGACGAGTGCTCGATAAAGTATCTGGTACTACGAAGTGCACACACGCCAGTAACGATTTGCTCGTTTTCAGGTCTTTTTTTCGAGAGATCGCATCATTTGAGAACATTTCGATACTTTGAGGCCCGGTCTCAAAGAAATCTTCACCATAAAGAATACATTGGGGACTTTTTTCGATTTCGTAAAAACGTATACTTTAGGGGCTGGACTGTTGTCGTTAGTTGGTTGTGAGAGGGCACCACTAGTAACATTTACCTACGAGTATACTGTCAAATGATATTAGCTTGGCAGAATCTGTGTAGCCAGATTCTGAGTAGAAAGTACCCCCACTTTGTGACCGTTTTCGATGCTCTCTTATGGCAGAGAGTCATAAAGTGGGGGTACTTTCTACTCCGGATCTGGCTACACTGGGCAGAATCCTAAGTTCCATACTATGTGATCTGTCATTATAGAATACAAAATCTATAAATGGTCCATTTTTACGAAATCGAGGTTATGACTACATCATTTTCTCACCCAAAAGACGGCAAATTAACGCAATCTAATTACACGGATACTGAAATTGGAAACTTGCAAGAGCTGCATAGAAAAAATATAAGCACAGTTTGAAAATTTCATATGTATAACATTGCACTAAGACAATAATTTTGCGGCGTTAATTATCAAATGATTTAGTTGAATTTTGAATCCCATTGTTCGGTATTATTTATAAATTCACATGGAACTCTCTTTTAATAACTTGGATTTAATAATTCTTTACTTAAACGATGCCGTTTCTCTCAATATATTTCGGGTTTTTTTCTTATCAATGGGTTACACATCCTGCTTTATGCGTCAAGTATCGCACTTAGTGCATTCTTTAAGGTCTTTTAATATATTGTGAATGTTTCCCCGATATATGGAATCTACTTTTATATATAGAGAGTCCTGAAATAATGTGCTGTATGAGATGCAACTGTATAAATAGATTGCATATACTGAGGACTTGCCTCACTTGTTATTATTAAATAATTAGTCGTAGCTTAAAAGAAGAAAAAAATCATAGTTCTAGAATTATATACAAGTAGAATGTATATATTGAGGACTTCTGTATCCTACCACATATTGAAAGACCTCGAAAAATGCGCTGTATATTGACTTGAATAGTATAAAACTGTTCGACAGCACGCATCGCATTATTTGAGGCCTTCGAATATATAGCAAGTGAGATATATTAGGTCCCCGACATATGCAATCTGCTCATATATAATGTCCTCAGAAAATGCACTGCACTCGTATTTGGACAAGCAGTTATATATTGCATATAATTCGAGTACTTCATATATAAGGAGATTGTATATATTGAGGGCTAATGTTACTCAATATGTATTGAAAGACCTCGAATAATATACATTTTTCCAAGACCATGTAACGCATTATGTGAGGCCTCTTGATATTTGGCCAGTTAAATGAGTTCTTATCATATATAATCTGTTTACATACAAAAAGTCCTTCGTGATTAAGAGATGCACGAAAATTGTTACGAAATGTACTGTTTTCCATGTCTTTAGAATGATGTCATGAGGGTAATGGATAATTACCATTTGATAATTTTTCGGTAATATTGATAAAGTTTGTGTAAAGAAAAACTAAAAGTGTACAATAATCATTTTGTAAAGTTGCTACTAATATTTCTTAGGATGTGTGAAAAAAAATGGTAAGTTAATTCATATTCATATTTTATATTTGATTTTAATGGCCATATTTATATCATGTCTTTATATACGAAAATGTGTGAAATGAAAAACGTAGGCAACATGTTTATTGCTTGTTACGACCAAACGAAAAAAGCGTGGTTACCATTTCACCGCATTGTTGTCTTTTATCGAGACGATCGATATTTACGCAGAACTGTTCTTTCGTCGACAAGGTTTTTGATACTTTGTAGCTCGTTCGCTTATATATACATATACGTCACTTCCAAAAACAAAAGAGCATGCGGATCGTATAACATATACACGCACTAGTTCATTCGGCTGAAGGTCAGTGTTGTTGTTATAGATGAACTGTATATGCACTCTATGCGATAAAAGGGAGAGTGAGTTCAGAACTGTGGCGATTGGCCAGTCTTCAGATTTGTTTATGTTTGTGTTATTGGATTCGAGCATCTACAAGCATTTTTCGGTTTATTCCTGCTAGTTCACGTCGTAGACTCCATGAGGAAAGACCGTGAAGAAAGCGTGGAAATATCGGGCGATTTACGCAGAATCTTTTTTGTTTTACTGGCGAAGCCAAATAAAAAGGGAAAACTATGTTTTCTCTACTTCGTTTTGACAACGGGGAGTTTCAAACGACCCTGTCAAAAAAAGTTCACGTAACGCAAGCCAACGAGTGCTTAGTGAAAGTCAAAGGAGCTACGTATGCAGCATGTTTAATCGCTACGAACGGTAAGTACTTCATTTATTCATATAAATTGCACGATAATCCAGAAAGCAAAGAGTGGGCTACACTCAAAATATAGATAAATAGAAAGGTGAGATAACAAAGGCTCGGCGTGCCGAAAAAATATTGTGTGGGGAAGTAAGGCAACGCGGCAATTCTTACGCGCGCTCACTACTTTGTATCTCTCATCGATACTCTATACATATAGATGTACAAATGCAATAGCAAGGCTGGAAGAGATATAGCGCTTTTTTCTAATGAACCGTGCAATTTTGTCTTGTTAATATATGATATTTTTACCGTATTTTTTTTTCTGATATTTCAAATTTGCATATCTATATGTATAGAGTAGAAGTAGAGAAGAAAGACACACAGTAAAAATCGCACGCACCGTGTTACGCTGCGTCCCTCGACATTTTTTTTCTAGATCTTTTTTTCTTATCTACATGTAGCGTGCACTCTACGCTCATTGGCCATATATAAGAAGTCTTCGAAGAATACGCTCTATAAATTTCAATTTTTTTTTACTGTATAGTGTATTGCGTATATTTTGTGCTCAGTTTCGGAACTCTGTATTAATTGTGGGTAATTAATTTTTTTTTCTCGCGATTTCAGATTCAGAGGAAGAACTGCAAAAGCAGCAAAGAAGGCGTGAAGAAGAATCTCTCGCTTGTGACGCGTCGATCGCACCAAGCTCAGTATCTGGTAAGAAATTTTATATTATTCATCTCTATGCAACGCATTTTTCGAGGACTTTCTATATCGACAGGTTACATGAGTCCTCAATATATACAAGCTACAGATATACATAGTCCTTAAATTATGCGCAATATGTTATAATTGCTTACCCAAGCACAAGTGCAGTGCGTTTTTTGAGGACACCGCGTATAAGAAAATATAGATATAGATATGCAAATTCAATAACAAGGTTAGAAGAGATATAACCTTTTTTTCTAATGAACTGTGCAATTTTGTCTTATTTATATCTGATATTTTCACTGTATTATTTTTTTCTGATATTTCGAATTTGCATATCATATGTATAGACTAAAAATAGAGAAACGACACAGTAGAGGTTACACGCGGAACGTATGGCTCGTTATGTTATGCGTCGCTCGACATTTTTTCCCGCGAAAAATGTTCTTTTCGGATTTCTTTTCTTTTCTAAATGTCGCGTGCACGTTGATTTGCCATTTGTGAAAAGTCCTCAAACAATACGCTTCATGCATTAAAGTTTTTTGTACTGTTTCACTGCCGCTGCCGCGTTTCTTGATTGCGTATATTTTGTGCTTAGTTTCGGATCTTCGTATTTATTAGCGGTAATTGATTGCTTTCGCTTGTGATTTCAGATTCAGAAGAAAAACTAAACGGGAAGAAGCAAGAAGAAAAATCTGCCGCTTGCGATGCGTTGACCGCACCAAGCGTAGTATCTGGTAGGAAAACATAATTTTTTTACTGTATAGTGTATTGCGTATATTTTGTGCTTAGTTTTGGACCTTCGTATTCAGTGCCGGCAATAAATTTCTTTCGCTTGTGATTCCAGATTCAATTGAAGAACTGAACGGGAAGAAGCAAGAAGAAGAATCTGCCGCTTGCGACGAGTCACCCGCACCAAGCTCGGTACCTGGTAAGACAACACGATTAGTAGACTTGTTCAGTCAAAGGGCTCATTCCACTTGCATATTTTCAAAGGCCTCCGAGTTATATGATCCATGCTGTTGAACAATTTTATATTATTCAACCACATGCAACGCATTTTTCGAGGACTCTCAATATGTGGCAGGTTACATAAGTCCTCAATATATACAATCTACTTGTATATAGAGTCCTTGAATTATGCACAGTATATAATTGCTTGTCCAAATACAAGTGCAGTGCACTTTTGAGGATATATCTGAGTAGAATGCATATATTGGGGACCCATCTCACTTGCCATACATTCGAAGGTCTCAAATAATGCGATGCGTGCTGTCGAAAAGTTTTATGTTATTAAAGTCCATATACAGCGCATTTTTCGAGGTCTTTCAATATATGGTCAGATACATGAGTTCTCAATACATACAATTTACTTGTATATAAAGTCCTCGAATTAAGCGCAGTATATAATTGTTTGCCCAAGTACGAGTGCAATGCATTTTTTGAGGACATTAAGTATAAGAAGATTGCATATATTGGGGACTCATCTCACTCGTGTCTTCATTTTCAGACCCTCATAGTGCACTGTCGGAGTTCAACACTACGCTGGAAAACCCAAATTTTGACAATACAAACGAATCATTGGAAATTCTCAGCAGCACTCAGTTGAAATCTGTTCTCGAGAATGTTGGAAATTTGTCAGTCACGTTAGGAGCTCTTCTCGACGATTCGTTGGGCACCCACGACAGTAATGACCCACCAGAAAACACCCGTATCGTGGCACATGTTCCGCTCGTTCCCTCCCAGGCTCGCACTCCTCGCTTGTCGGATATAGCCACCGATGATATAGAAGAATATGTGATCAATGGGACGATTCTAACGAGAGTGCAAACTACAGATAAGAGCGCATCAACTGAGCGAAACGAACGATCGAATGTTACAGCGAGTTTGAATGAATCGCGCGATTCAAACAACAACTCGAATGTGGATTCGACATATGAGCCAAGCTCGAGCAACAACACCAGTCGAAACGATTCGTTGAATTCGGTAGCGAGTATTAACTTGCCGGTACCGAACGCTACACGTCCTCTGGATGAGCGACAGTTGGATGTGCCTGCATCGAAGGGGTGGAACGGCAAAAGAGAGCCCAAAAAATATTTTTGCCCATACTGCAAGAAATTGCAAACTAAGTTTGCCCGACATTTGGAGGTGATGCACAAACGCGAGGACGCAGTCAAGCAGTTCATCAACATAAAAAAAAAACACCCGCAACGGCAAAAAATCATCGAAAAAATTCGAAACTACGGCAATTTTTTGCACAACACCGATCCGAATCTCAATACTGGAATATTGATCACTTGTCGGCGTCCTCAGGCAAAATTTGAATGTGTACCTAAGGATTTTGTCGCTTGCAGCAACTGCAGAGGAATGTTTTCGAAAAGAACATTGCGGATTCATCACATCAAATGTAATCCGGAACACGTGAAAGGCACTCGTGGACAAACAATCGCTGGGAAACGGCTGACGGGGTTTTGTCACTTGGAAGCGAATCAGACGATGCAGCAAGACATTCTTCCAAGTCTGAACAATGATGATGTAGGAACGGTAGTAAAATACGACGAGTTGATCATCCTTTTCGGCAATAAACAGTGTGATAAATACACACGTCGGTACGAGTACGACATGATCCGAAACCGATTGCGACTTCTCGGCCGCTTCCTGCTTGCTGTAAAGAAAATCAACTCGGAGATCACAGACTTGGCCAGCGTTTATCATCCTAAGTTCTACAGAGCTGCGGTCGAAGCGATACGCGTATGCGCCAATTACGATCACGAAGAGAAGATGTTTAAAACTCCCTTCAACGCCTTGTCTCTCGGAGCCCTTCTGAAGAAATGTAGTATTGTCAACAAAGCTCGTTGTGTTGAACAAGAACTGGATGAGGCAAGAAGGCAAATGGAACGGTTTTTCGAAATCTACGACGACGACTTTCCCGTGACTGTCAACAAAAAGTGCCATGAAGATCAAGCTACAGCGCGTCGCCTGAAAAACACAGTTCTGCCGACAAAAGAAGACATCAAGAAATTATACATTCATGTCAAAACAGTTTGCGAAGAAGCCATGGAGACGCTCAAAGTAAAATTCAATCGAAGTGCTTGGATTCAATTGGGTCAAGCTACGCTCATCTTTCTTCAGATGTTCAACAGACGCCGGGCTGGAGAAATCGAGAGGCTTCTCGTAAAAAATTACGAGACAAAAGAAACGCTCAACGAAGCTCTAAATTCGGACATTTACCAAAAATTGTCGCAGGAAGCGCAAACACAAGCCTCACAATTCGTACGATTAACGATTCGCGGAAAAAAAGGAAGAAATGTGCCGGTGCTGTTGCACAACTTTCTCATCGGATACATTGACACATTAATGAAATATCGACAACGAGCGGGGGTCAAATCTACAAACGCATACATCTTTGCCGTTCCATACGCCCAAAAACAAAAAATTGAGTATATACGAGCTTGCCCGTTAATGCGCAAATTTGCCGACGAGTGTGGTGCGTCAGTACCTGCAACACTTCGAGGGACTATTCTTCGTAAGCACGTAGCCACATACACAGCCATGCTACGTTTGGAAGATACGCAAGTCGATTTCTTGTGTAATTACATGGGTCACCACAAAGATATCCACAAGAATATCTATCGAGTGCCGAATGGCGTGGCTGACATGACGGAAGTATCTCGATTACTCCAAGCGGCAGTGGGTGAAGATGATGATGGCGATAGTGAAGATGGCGGAGATTCAGTTCAAACACCAGCAAGAGTGGCTCAACAAAGTGCAGCAACAGGAGATGCACAACCGGGTCAGTATGGAAATAGGGTAGAAGATAATGAAGAATGTGGACCCTTATCTTCTGATGACGAAGACGAAGAATTTCGACCGCCGAGTTCGAAACGTCAAAAAACTAAAAACCAAAGAAAATGTAAGTTTTAAATCACACACACTCGCGTGCGCACACACGCACACAAACGCACATACACACGAGCTCTCTCTCTCGTTCTTTCTTTTTCATCATATACGTTAATCACGTGGTATGATTTATTTTTTGTTTCAGCTTCACCTCGAGGAGGGATTAAACGCGTGAAATGGTCGAACCAGGAAAAACAACTGGTCCAGCTGCATTTCGGAGATCCATCAAAAATTAAAAACCTACCGAGTTTGGCTGAATGTCGAGAATTCATTGAAAAAAATGCAACATTTCAAAACCGGACGCCAAACCAATTGAAGTCTTGGATTGACAACCAAAGGAAGGCCAAGACTAGAAAAGCGTACTAAAAATATTAAATGTACACAAATTCAACAAGTTCAATGATCTAACGACAGAGAAAACCATTTTTTTTCTATTTAACTTTTATATTATGTTAGAACTTTTTTTTCTTATTCTCTACTTTTCTTATTTTTATTCGCATCTCTCTAGAAACCAGAAGTGCAACGACGAAACAGAACTGGTCTAGCGTCATTGCGAAGTGAAATAATGAAAACTGTTTTTCAGAAAACCTTCTTTTCCATTCAAATTTCATTTTATAGCATTGTTCGAAACTCTGTAAAAATATAAATAAAAATAACTTGTATAAACTATTTATTTCCATTATTCTCAAACATGTATATTTCATTCGTCAATCCGCTGAAATAATAACATATGAAGCCCTCAAATAATGGATTGCCTATGTACGTCAGCAATTTTGATATATTGGGCATAATTCGAAGACTTTATATACAAGTAGATTGTATATATTGAGGACTCATGTAACATCATACATTAAAAGACCTCGAAAAATGCGCTGCATGGACTTGAAAAATATAGAACAGTTCAAGAGCGCACATCCTATTATTTAAGGCCTTCGAATATATGGCAAGTGAGATGAGTCCCCAATACATCCAATCTACTCATATATAATGTCCTCAAAAAATGCACTGCATTTGTACTTGGGCAAGCAATTATACATTGCGCGTAATTCGAGGACTTCATATACGAGTAGATTGTATATATTGAGGACTCATGCAACGTACTATCTATTGAAAGGCCTCAAAAAATGCGCTATATGGCAAGTGAGACGAGTCCCCAA